>NLAW01001492.1:16605-35807 GCA_002370915.1 Metschnikowia lochheadii | reverse complement strand
TCATGGTTTTACTGTGGTTTCATGAAGATAATGATTAAAGGTCATGATATTACTGGTTTTCCATGGTATTTCTTGGTGTTAAGTGGTGTTTAGTGGTATTTAGTTACTAGTTACTAGTTACTAGTTATTAGTTACTAGTTACTAGTTAGTAGGAAGTAGTCACTTAAACAACCTCACTTCCAAAAGGTGTGGTCTTGAAACATCTAAATCTTCTTTAGGATTATTTTTCATTAGCTTATATTCTTTTATAGCTAATCTAGTTATTAATTTACCTATTGAATTACTCTTAATAATTTTCTACTTAATTCCCTTATTGTTCTTGAGCAAAATAGAATATAGCTTTAAGATATGTTGGGTTTAATATTTCATGATTTACCACTAAGCTTTGTTTATCTCCTTGATAAGTATGATAAGTATGATAAGTATCAAATTTATTAACTTCAACATGATCAATTTCTTTGGCAAACGCTATATCTGTAGCATTTAATTCTCCTGTACTAGCTTTTACGGCTATTAAATCGGTTATAGCAATTGTTATATCAATCATACCTGAAGTAATTGGACCTAAAAACATCGATAAACCACCAATTACGCTTCGCGGGACCATTCACTATACATAAAATTTAAATATAACAATTAATTACATTAACTAGTTAATTGTTATGTTCTTTCAATACATCTATGCGTAAACTCTTATATTCGTTGATGGTTCCTCAAAGAGGAATCTGAGAGGTTCTTTTAGGATTTTGAAGAGAGAAAGGGGAACCGAAAACCTCTCCATCAGAATAATGGTAAGGATTGTTCTGGAATATTCGAAAGGAGCCATATATACACGAAGTGCTCTGATGGCTAAACTCCCTATCATCATTGTAACCACCAGACCGAGAGGCTTCATAATACCTTACCATATCCAGAGGGCCCTCTCTATGGTGGATCTAACATTTATGGTATAGTAGGTTGTTATTGTTATGTTCCTTAGCCTAATGAACAGTTAGTTTAATTTTGTAGACCCACCCTTAAACACTTCACTCAGGCTAGTTTTTAGACCTACCCTTAAACACTTCACTTAGGCTAGTTTTCAGACCCATACTTAAACTCAACGGTGACATTAGATTGGGTGCTAAAAAAAATTGCTGCGAAAATATATGGGGGGATACCNAACGGTGACATTAGATTGGGTGCTAAAAAAAATTGCTGCGAAAATATATGGGGGGATACCCGGCCTTAAGTACCCCAGAGGGCATGCGCATGTTTCACCTTGGTTTCAGGAAATCCCTCAAGGGTTACCCGACGCCGCCACTGGAATATACATAAGACCAGAGCCATTTCCCCCGCTATACGCATCCATAAGGTTTTTTCTACGGCATGTCACGGTATTGGAATATACGTTTGATATACAAGTTTGTTTAGAAGAACTCCAGAATCGTGCTCAAGCCCTTTAATGCAAAATCTACTTATCAGTGTTACAGGATTATAGGATTAGAGACACATTTCTGCCTAAAAGCTTGAATTCGTGATGGTTCATCAAAGAGGAATCTGAGAGGTTCTTTTAGGATTTTGAAGAGAGAACCGAAAACCTCTCCACCAGAACAATGGTAAGGATTATTCTGGAATAATTCGAATAATTCGAAAGGAGCCATCAATACACGAAGTGCTCTGATGTGGCCAAACGCCATATCACCACTGTAACAATCGGACTGAGAGAGAGAGAAGGCTTCATAATACTATTCATAGGCAGGGCCTTGTCAATGGCGGATCTAATATTAATTATATTATTATTTTCTTATTAAGAAGAATCTAGTAAGCCAGAAGAATTATATCAAACAATATACTTCTAATTACTTTTGAATTATGTGCTTTGAATAATGGGCTATTTTTAAATATAGAATTTAATAATCATTGATTGGGTGGTTTTATTGATTCTACTATTGAGTTCTAAGCCTCATTTTGCTTTTAAGAAAACTCCACGCTTAATAAAGAACATTTATATTTATCATCTATTGTTTATCATTTATAACTTGAAATCAACTAAAACATTGAGAAGGGAATTGAACGGTTGCTTTGTTCTGCTTAGAAACTATATAAGGTTTAAAAACATAGTGAAGTTGCATGGGTCATTTTCTGTCTTGCCAACTTCAAAAGACATTGACTCCGCTTCGGGTTTCACTATTTCTTGCCTCTTGCACACATGTCTCTTGCACACATGCCTCTTGCACACATTTACCAAAGAAGAATGGGTCTTGGTTTCGCTTACTTGCTTGGTACTGCAGTGGGTATGCTCCAATCCGCCTCACCTTTGACTAACACTAATAGATGATGTACAGGTGTTGAAGCCTTCCACTTTGGCATGACATTGGTGTCTAGAGTCATCACCAAGCTCTTCTCGAGTCTGCTCTCACTGCACAAACCGTTGCCAATGGTGAAAAGCCACTCTTGCAGAGGTTGTTTAAGAACACTTATCAGTGGGTAGTTAGTAGTGACTAAGAAGTAGTGACTAAGAAGTAGTGACTAAGAAGTAGTGACTGAAAAGTAGTGACTAAGAAGTAGTTGGTAATAGTGAGGGGTGACTAAGAAGTAGTGGGTGGTAGTAAGCAGTTGGTTGGAAGTGCATAGTAGTTAGTCAATTACTAGTAAGTAGTAAGTAGTAAGTAGTAAGTAGTAGGTAGTATATAGACAGTCAGTAGCTACTCAGTTATTAGTGGTCTGGGGGTAGTAGTAGCAGGTAGTCAGCAAGTGGTAAGTAATAAGCAGTCAGTTGGGAGTTAAGGGGATTTCAACTAAGTAGGAGTATTATGAGGAGTAGTAGTATAAGTAGTAGTAGTATAAGGAGTAGTAGTAGGAGTACAATTTGGTGTAGTAGTAGGAGTGAAATTTGGTGTAGTAGTAGTAGTAGTAGTAGTAGTAGTAGTAGTAGTAGTAGTAGTAGTAGTAGTAGTAGTAGTAGTAGTAGTAGTAGTAGAGTAGCATTGGTAAATTTATTAGTATAGTGATACTAAGACTACGAGTAGTAGTATTAGTAGAAATGGTATTATGATCAAGGGTAGTATTGGGAGTTAGAGTAGAAGAAGTAGTGGAAGTAGATTAAGAGTAGAAATAGTCTTTGTTATGCGAACTTACACCTGGCACATAGACAATTAAGATAAAAAAAAAATTAGTTCTTTAAAACCTTCCTACTGGATGGTTATGTATATCTCTACATATGCGATGCGATATATGGTACGGTTATTTGATTCGAGGTGCTGGCTTTAAGATGGTGAGAGCGTTTGTTAGAAGTCGGAAATTTTACTACTAGTAAGCCCAAACATCAAACAAAAAGAGCAGGCCAGAAAACCCATGTCCAGATCCAACCATCTGTAATACTGTAATACAATAAGTAGTCAATAGAAGTCACTTAGTTAGGAAGTCAGTTTGTAGTTACTAGTTACTAGTTAGTAGTAAGTAGTAAGTAGTAAGTAGTAAGTAGTACGTAGTCAGTAGTAAGTAGTAAGTAGTCAAGAGTCAGTTATTAGTTATTAATATTTATTAATAGTCATAGTGAGTACTAGTTGTCAATAACAGTGAGTGAAATAACATGTAATGAGTAAATGTTGAATGTAGTAAGAGTAAGAAACTGTAGTAACTACAAGTAGTCAGTAGTCAGTAGTTAGTAATAATTCTTAATCATGAGCAGTATTACTAGAGAGTAGTGGTTTTCTGTACTCAGTAAGTAGTACTCAGTGGTCAGTGGTCAGTAAATAGTGAGTATTAGTAGTAGTAGTCAATAAATTGGGAGTACTAGTAGTAATAGTCAGTGAGTAAACAGTGAGTTGCACTGCTAGTAGCAGTTAGTAAATACTATAGAGAGTAGCAGTAGTAGTGAGTACTGGTAACAGTAATAGAGAGTAAAAGTAATAGAGAGTAACAGTAATAGAGAGTACTAGTAAAGGTAGTCAGTTAGTCAGCTAGTACTGGGTTATTCACTTAGTAGTCAGTAGCTAATAGTTACCCGTTAGTAATAATCCGTAGTACTAGTAGTGAGCTCTAGCTAGAGATAGTCAGTATAGTGAGTAGTCAGTAATACTCAGTAAACAGTTAGTGCTAGTAATTGTAGCATGTAATTAGTAAACGTTGAATGTATTATTAGTACGAAACAGTAGTACTACTGAGTACTAGTAGTAGTAATAGTGAGTACTAGTGCTATCAATAGTAATCTCATGAATCTCAGTAGTAGTAGTGATAGTAATCTCATGAATCTTAGTCGTAGTAGTCAGTAATAGCAGTAGTAGTAGTAGTAGTAGTAGTAGTAGTAGTAGTCATTAGGAGTAACAATATTTAGTAATAGTTAGTACTAGTCATTTGAAGTAGTAGTAAGAATAGTAATAAGAGTGTTAATTAGTGGTGGTCTTATAACTAGCACCATTAATAGCAGTAGTAAATTCTCAAGTTGTAGTTAGTCAGTAATTGTAAGTAATATTCATAGGTAGTAGACATAGTGAGTACTAGTAATAGTAATAGTGAGTAATAGTAGTAGTACTCTAGTAGTCATAGTACTGTAGTAATAGTGGTACTCTAGTAGTCATAGTACTGTAGTAATAGTAATAGTGAGTAATAGTAGTAGTACTCTAGTAGTCATAGTACTGTAGTAATAGTAGTACTCTAGTAGTAGTACTCATAGTATACTTGTTATGTTCTTTAATACATTTATGCCTAAACTCTTATACTCGTTGATGGTTCCTCAAAGAGAGGAACGGGGGTGGCTTATATACCTTTGAGAGAAACGTGGTACCGAAAAACTCTCCACCAGAACAATGGTAAGGATTGTTCTGGAATATTCGAAGGAGGTCATCTATGCACTAAGTGCTCTGATGGCCAAACGCCGTATCACTATTGTACCAATCGGACTGAGAGGCTTCATAATACCTTCATAGGCAGGGCCCTGCCTATGGTGGATCTAACAATACTCATAGTATACTCATAGTATACTCATAGTATACTCATAGTATACTCATAGTATACTCATAGTATACTCATAGTATACTCATAGTATACTCAAAGTGGTCATAGTATATACACTTGGAACATAGTGCTTGTGGTCATAGTATAGGCCTAATAGTAGTATCCCTCGCCAGTCGTGCTTTATCATAGTAGTATAGTGTGTAGTGTGTATTCTGTAGTGCTATGGTGGTGTACAAGTATATCATATAGCGGAGAGTAACTATAGTCCCTTACACTGGTAGTACAAAGTATTACATAAGTGAAGGATCACTGATGGCCATTTGGATTAGACAGTGTAGGCTTAAATACATCAATATGTAGTACACCACCAAAAGTGGTTCCAAAATAGTGGTCACTACTACTCACTACTACCCACTACTACTCACTACTACTCAGAAGTAATAGTAAAGTAGTGAGTAATCGTACTAATAGTCAGTAATGGTAGTAATACTCAGTAATGGTATAATGAGTAGTACTGATAGTGAGTAGTACCAGTAGTGAGTAGCACTAATAGTGAGTAGTAGTGAGTAGCACTAGTAGTGAGTAGTAGTGAGTAGCACTAGTAGTGAGTAGTAGTGAGTAGCACTAGTAGTGAGTAGCACTAGTAGTCAGTAATATTATAATAAGTAGTACCTAGTACTACTACTGACCAGTTAATAGTGGTAGTAATAGAAATATCAAGTAGTGGTAATTGTTAGTAATGGTTTCTGATGATGGATTAGCAATAGGGTATATATGTGGGACCCGTGCACCAGCTGTAGCTTGGGGTATCTGGGAAGTGCGCCAATGATAGCTCTCACTGATAACGGGGAGCGCGGGTCACGTGCGCGCGCACGCACTTATCACTACTGGCAGGCACTACTCCCAAACACCAAGCGTCCGGAATAAGCGTACCATACTAGAACCGCCGGCCCGGCACATGAAACATACACTTGAAACCAACCCTAAAACACGTTTTGAAACATCTTAGAAACATCTTAGAAACATCTTTGAAACACCTTTGAAATCCATATCTATAAATCCTCCAATATCGGTGGCCTCCAGATCACCCTCCACTTCCCTCATTGCCGTTGCCGCCACACCTTCTGCGCTCGTCCAATCGCCTCACCATCCATTCCATCTTCTTCCACTGGTCATTTTAGCCCGTATCCGGTTTTTCCGCCGTCAAAATTCCGCTTTACCCGCCCTATCACCTTAAAAACTCCCGCAAATCCATGGATCTGTATTCAACGCCGTCGGCGGGAGGTCCCACCAAGACGTCTCAGCCCGTCAGTTCATTGACTAAGCTCTTGAGTGAAAATAACTCGGCTGTGGCGTCCAAAAACGGCTCTCTGACCTCCATAGCCTCCAATAACGGTCCTCTGACGCCCGTGGGCTCCCATAATGACTCTCTGGCGTCTTTAGCCGTGGATCCCGACCATGGGTTCCCTCCAAAGCCCGATACGGCTTACGAAATCGACCCGGGCATTTCAATGGCCCTTCCTGGAAACGCGACTCTGATCTCTCCGCATCAAAAGCCCCCAGTGGTGGTCAGTGGGGGGTTCGATAGCCCCTGCGAGGCCATTGATAGCCGTTTCGACGCTGACAAGTTTTCCCGAGACGTGCCAATCCGGGCTCCTTCCGTAGCCAATCACCGTGTTAACAGAACAAACTCGGTGTCCCATACGTCGTTCTTTTCCACCGGAGGCTATGGAAATGAGAGTTTATCGTCCAGTATACCATACGGGGCCCCCGGTGGACGGGGCAGTGGTTCCTTGGGCAAGTCGGCCGGGTCCATGCTGAACATCTTGCCTCAAATGGCCCTGGCAGGTCTGGAACACGTGCCCAACCTCCCCAATGGTCAGCCCATCAACTCCGTACATATCCAGTCTCCTCAGGTCAACTCGCTGTCGATCGAGCCCCGGTTTGTCATCTCCAAGCAACGCGTGGCACAAGCCCAGGCCGCATCCATGTCCACCAGTGCTCGTCTGGGGTCCAACCTGAGTCTTTCGTTTCTTTTTTCATCGAAAAAGGGCCTGAAGTCCAATAGCTCGTCCACGGACTTGGGCTCGTTTTACAACAACGCCCAGCAGGAGCCCCAGGTGTTTGGTATTTCGCCCTCGTCCACTTCTTCCATGGACAGCAACAACTTTGTACCCAGCCTGCGTCATAACTCCATGGCCAACCTCAAGCGGTTCTTTAAGAAAACTGGCTCGCCCAGCCAGCCCACGGTTATGGGCAACTTGTCGTCTTCTTTGCGTTCGAATGCAGCTCATCCCAATGCAGTGCATTCCTCCAATGCTACTCCCGTTACCAGCTCCATGATCAATGCCCAATATTCCAACCAATCGTTGAATCCAACTGCTTCTGAAACATCTTCCCTGCAGTCTCCCGGAGGCTCTTTTGCACCCGGGTCAATGACCATGAGTAGCTCCATGAACATGAGCAGAACACCATCTGTTATTCGGGCTCAAGAACGCAAATACTCTGTTCTGGGCATGATCAACCTGCAGGTTTTGCCCTTTTCCAAGCGTTACAGCAAGTTCATGGAGAGTTTAGGTGCAGGAGCTGGTGGAGCAGTCAAGCTTGTCAATCGGTTATCGGACAAAAAAGTTTTTGCCGTTAAGGAATTCCGGGCCAAGTACCAAAACGAGAGCAAGCGGGACTATGCCAAGAAAATTACCGGGGAATATTGCAT
The DNA here is from genome assembly GCA_002370915.1 of Metschnikowia lochheadii. NCBI lineage: Eukaryota > Fungi > Ascomycota > Pichiomycetes > Serinales > Metschnikowiaceae > Metschnikowia > Metschnikowia lochheadii. Next base: position 28,156 of record NLAW01001492.1, on the reverse strand, counting down.
TGGGTCCACTTTGAAGCATCCCAACATCATTGAAACTGTGGAGATCTGTTATGAAAACGAGCGCATTCTCCAAGTCATGGAGTACTGTGATTTTGACTTGTTTGCCATTGTCATGTCCAACCAGATGTCACGTGAAGAAATTGATTGTTGTTTCAAGCAGATTCTCTCCGGAATCCATTACTTGCACTCCATGGGTTTGGCGCACCGGGACCTTAAATTGGACAATTGTGTGGTTGATGCACGAGGCATAGTTAAGATCATTGACTTTGGGTCCGCGGTGGTGTTCTCATATCCCTTCACCAAGAACTTGATCGAGGCGCAAGGAGTTGTGGGATCCGATCCATATTTGGCACCTGAAGTGTGTGTGTTTAGCAAGTACGACCCCCGGCCTGTGGACGTTTGGTCAGTGGCCATCATCTACTGCTGCATGATGCTCAAGAAGTTCCCATGGAAGGTGCCCAAGTTGATTGACTCCAGCTTCAAGTTGTTTGCTACGAGAGGCGAGTTCACGCAATTCAGCGAGATTCTCACGCGGACACCCGAACATAACTTTGGCGTCAACGATATGAGCGATATTAAAGAGGCCGTGGAGGAGTTTGAAGAGCCCAGTGGAAACGCTCACACTTCCAGTGAAACCGGAGCCAACCGGTTGCTTTTGGCGTTACCACATGATTGCCGTACATTGATTGGGCGCATGGTGGAGTTGGCACCTGCATGCCGGATCTCAGTGGAAGACTGCTTCAAAGACCCATGGCTCAATGGCATCCACATGTGCACGGTGGAGGAGCGGGTCAAGGAGGATGGGACGTTCAACTACCAGGTATACAAGGGCGAAGACCATGAGCACACCACGGTGGACCAGTCCAAGGCGCACATAGCAGCATTCGACAAGAAGAAGAAGACCTAGTCATAGAATAGAATACAGTCAAGTCAGAACAAATCAGGAGGAAGAAGAAATCAGGAGGAAGAAGAAATCAGGAGGAAGAAGAAATCAGGAGAAACAAGAAATCAGGAGGAAGAAGAAATCAGGAGAAACAAGAAATCAGGAGAAACAAGAAATCAGGAGGAAGACATTATGAGGAGAAGGAGGGGTTTACGGGGACCCGGTACAGGTCGGGGGAAGATCTTCTGGCCGAAGTAACCCCTTGTCTCTAGATGATAACCTCGACATCGGCTATAGTTACCGTAAGCCATAAGATGGGGTCCCCAAGTGTCATTGTCTATATGGGGTATTTCCGGGTGCACGGGTGTGCCACCAATTACATCAAAAGGGCTAGTCCAGATCCCAGAACTGCCTCTCCCACTCTATACCATAGTAAATACTACTCTAGACTCTACTACTCTACTACTGTCTATACATACTACTACTACTACTACTACTACTACTACTACTACTACTACTACTACTACTACTACTACTAATGCAATACTGAAGACTGATACTGATACTAATGTTAGCTTTGTGTTTTCACAGAGGTACTCTGTTTACTATGTTCATTCACCAATGGTTCTCCAGAGGGAGAGATCGGGCTACTTAAGTAACCGGGAGTTGCTTTGAAACTATCAAATGATCTGTGACTACATTATGGAATGGGCTTTTTCATAGGATCCGTTTCATAGGATCCGCATATATAGATCAATGAGCATTCAACCCATTACTGCACCGTATATCTTGTTCCCATGATCATCAGGCTTCTAGGGCCCACACACTATAGCCCACACACTATAGCCCACACACTATAGCCTAGTCAAAGTTGTATGCCGGGTCTTTATGCTCAGTACCAACTATACTCACTATACTCAGTGTATTTACAGAATGTGTCTCAATGCTCATACTAGAAGAGGTGCAAAGCTCAGCTTTTGATACCTTGGACTCTAGAAATGCAATCCTTTGAAATGAGTACTTTGCACTTACCAATGGATTGACAGTAAAATCATATTGGCTTGGTACATAGTATAATTAGGGCCAAACCGACTTCTTTAAGGTGGTCCCGATTCCTTGTTCCATATCATATATTAGATAGGCAAGAATTCATTGCTTCATTTTGAGAGCTGATTCCAAGAATACTATGTCATTTGGTACCAGCTCATTTCTCTCCCAAATAAATCTGCTTTTTTCACTTTTCCCAAACACAATACCATCAATGCAATTTCATTACTGGACTAGTGGCAATCCGAACCGTTGTGGTTAGGAGCCCTGCGCCAGGGTTTTACCATAAGGCAAAAAATATAAGAGTCGATTCTTTAAATTATACCGTCATAATACACCTCTGTATGTGGCCTTCTCCTAATATACATACATAGTTTAATGTATTGTATGGAGTAAGAAATGAATTATTCTGGTGATGATTGATTTTTTACGGGGTGTACGGGTGTGATATGTAGATGTTGACTTTGTTAAGCAAAACCCATAGGAAGATTAGTATATATATTTTTTGAAAACATTTCCGTGATGACCCACATATTAATAAGTTTAGTAGATGGTAAGTGTGGTTAGCATTGTGCAGGCATACTATTATTATATATTGGCAATCACATGATATAAACGTTCTTACCGAGGGAAACACAGGAGCCAATGAGTTTCTGGGCTCTTCTTTGGATCTCTGGGTTTTCTCTTTGAACAGAAGCAAAGTCCAACTCAGCAGAACCCACCCCCGAAAAAACGGAAGAAAAAGCAGCACCTCCACCAAGGCCAATCAACTTACATTGACCACCAAGAACAATGAGGTTGGGATCCAAGGGTGGTTTTTGTTGTCCTTCAAGGCCAAGTCTGGTCTAATGGCACAGATACCTCCAGTCAACATGATTAGCTTGTAAAAGCCTCTAATGTCGGTCTCACCCTTGGAGTTCTCCACCTCGGTAGTAAGAGTTCTGAAGTAACCATTGATAGCTGGTCTGCTGGTCTGCCGCTCTGCTGGTCTGACGGTGGAAAAACCCCTAGATTTTGGAAAATAACAATCAAGTGGTATTGATCTCAAAATGAAACTGGAAGTGCTCCAAGACAGAAGAACAAGCTTGTGGATATTAAAGAGAAGATCATGTACTAAAATCCATACATTGTCCTTTTAATAATGAGGAATCAAGCACATTTGAACCCGAGGGATCAAAAGAAATAACCATTCTCGTTTTACTTTGAGTAGGAAACCTCATGTATGCTGCTCACAAGGGTTTCACCTGAGATTGGTCTGGACCCTCTTTCTTTAGTGTTGGTTTAGACTAGACTATAAGCCTTGGGAATATCTCTCATCAGTAGATCTCATCAGTAGATCTCCTTATAGAGTCCTCATAGAGTCCTCATTGAGTGGATTTTTTAGAGTAGTGGAACTCTTTAGAGTAGTGCATTTTTTTGGAGTAGTGTCTTTTTTAGAGTAGTAGTGGAGTAGTAGAGCTGGTGGGAACAAAATACTTCTACGAACTATAAGAAAAGAAAAATTCTAAAGAGAGTAGTGATTCGAGCTTAAATTGTAACCTTAGTAGTACCAAAATATGTCTATAAGATTATGTATTATACCATACATTTTATATGATAAATAGAACATTTATGTTATGTTCGTTATAACCGGTGTTGACCTAAACTTGTTTTCTGTTATGTTCTTTTAATACATATATGCCTAAACTCTTTTACTCGTTGATGATTCCTCAAAGACAGGAACCGAAACGCTCTCCACCAGAACAATAGGAAGTATTATTCTGGAACAATAGGAAGGATTATTCTGAAATAATAGGAAGGATTATTCTGGAACAATAGGAAGGATTATTCTGGAATAATTCGAAAAAGGTCTCTGATTCATGACTTGTTACAACCACCAAATGCAGTCACCCCCTTTGTAGTATACACTACTCGAATCGGACACTGTGACACCGTAGGCTCCATAATGGATCTATAGGTAGTGTTCTACAACACTGACTTCTTCCCCCAGACTAATCATGCAGGCTGGAGAACTTCAATTCTTTGACCTTCAATCCAGGCTTTCTTGCCAATAGACATTGACACTGGCAACACCAATCCAGGTCTGCAAAAAAGCCCAGAAAACATAGAAAACACAGCAGACACCACTAGGGAGTCACAAGACTCGAGAATGGAGTTGACCTTCATGACTAGTGTCTTGAGTCTCTCTGAACACTCAACTCTCCAATCAAAGTTCGACTGGAATTTCTACTTGACCTTGGAGCATCTGGGGATAATAGAAGGACTTAGAGTCCTATCCCAAACTTTAGGACCCTTTGGGACTATGTGGGACCCTTTGGGACTATTTGGGACTATGTGGGACCCTTTGGGACTATTTGGGACTATTTGGGACTATTTGGAACCCTTTGGAACCGTTTGGAACCCTTTGGAACCCTTTGGAGGGTGCTAATTTTATTCCTAGTGCGGCTCTGGGTTTTGTGGACCCTGAACTGACTAGGAATTGAATAAGCACAAGCTAAGGGTAAACCACTAAAGAAGAAATCAGTAAAAAAAAAAAGAAACAAAATAAATAGCTAATAAGAAGTAAAGAAAACATTAAAGTTTATGGGTAGTTTAGTGCACTTTTCCCTTCCCCCTATCTTCATCTTTCCCGTCATCTTTCCCGTCATCTTTACTCTTCTTGCCATTTCCATCCTTCCCTTCATCTGCACCATCCACATATCCATTCAACCTGGGAAAATCGGTTTTTCTGTCGTATTCAAAAAGATAGATATCCACAACTTCACATGATTCCATTGGGAGTATATGTGATATTCATGTAAATTTAATTATCTTAGTAGCACATATTTAAGAAGGTCTAGCTGGATTAAGTTATGTTCTTTTAATACATTTATGCCTAAACTCTTTTACTCGTTGATGATTCCTCAAAGACAGGAACCGAAACGCTCTCCACCAGGACAATAGGAAGGATTATTCTGGACTAATTCGAAAACGGCCTCTGATTCACGACTTACTTCCCACCATTGCATCCAATATTGTGTCACAAAATCATGTTGATGTTCATTTTGCGATACTCAATCGCAGTGATATTTTCCATGTGAATACGAATACTCGGGTGGGTGGAACTCCTGACCCTTCCGTTTTACCTCAGATTCCCCTCCATATTATCTATCCTCTGGATTCTGTTTCTGACAACTCTCGTGCTCCTAATTTCGTCAGTGCAGTGCTAAAGGAAGCTGGTACCGCACCTACCTCTGTGCAATATAACGACGGCACAGACCCTGACAACTCCGTCACGGTTGACACCCATGGTGACTCTGACCGTGATGACAATTTCAGTGACTGCGATGACGATACTTTGGGTACTCTGGGCTCTCTGCTCACTCCCCTCTCTGTTTTTTTTTTTGGCACACCCAGCTCGCTCATCCTGGTCAGACCCAATTTTTACATTGCAAAAAGGCCTTTGACATCCCTGGTGATGTTGACCATGTGCCGATCTCGCAGTGTCGTGGCTGCCAAATCTCTAAGGCGCTTCGCCGTGTTCCCAAAGTCACGACGGGACTTACTCCGGTCGATAATCCCTTTGAAGTTCTCCATGTGGATCTCATCGACTCATCTGAAGTTTCCTATGACGGGGCTCACTATGTGCTCACTATGTGCTCACTATTGTTGATCGTTTCTCTCGATATGTGTATGGCCTTCCTATTGTTTCCAAGGTGGACGCAGCTCCGGCCATTAAAGATTTCATTGAGTCCAGTTTTACTTCTCTCCCAGTGCATCTCACTATCCCAGGGAATTACGTTCAGACAATAGCTCTGAGTTTTTCAACCAGGACTTCAAAACTTATCACGCTGAACGAGGTATTAAATTCAGTGTTACGCAAGCATACTCGCTGTACCAGAGAATGGTACCGCTGAACGGCAAATTCGGACTACTACGAGCAAAGCCCGCGATCTCCTTGCTCTGTTCTCTGAGCCACCCCTTTTATGGTCTGATGCCACACTAATGGTGCTTGCTTTGAACCATATAGGGATTTGTCGAGTTTGTAAACAAAGTCAGTTTTCTTAGCATCTTTTGTTTGAGACGAACTGTTGTCGTAGCCAGGAGGTTGTTTCTTTTGTAGTAGACACTACTAGAATCGGACACTGTGACACCGTAGGCTCCATAATGGATCTATAGGTAGTGTGTTCTACCTATTGTGGGTCTAACAATAACCTTACAGTTATGACTTCGAGTTTTTTGGAGTGGTCCAGTTGATACTAAATTCTTATTGTAAAGTCTTATTGTAAAGTCTTATTGTAAGTCTTATTGTAAGTCTTATTGTAAAGTCTTATTGTAAAGTCTTATTGTAAAGTCTTATTGTAAGTCTTATTGCTAGTATTAAGTTATTATTATTGATTGATGATTTTTTGAAAGAAGGAATGTGAATAGAAATTTTCGATGTCTCTTAAACCATCCAAGGTCAACTGGTCCACCAAGTCGAACTTCTCGGGATACTGAAAATAGTATTGGATGACATTTATAAAGTCACTGGATGTCAACACAAAAAGTCATTGCAAAGGCGAAGATGCCTGAAGCCACCATCTAGAGAATGGTCTCAAATAAGCCCTTGATCTCCCACATGAGCAGCAACAAGTTTTCGGACCATTCTTCAAAGATATTGGCTATAGGTATAGGTATTGTTGAGAATTTGCCTTAAATCTCATATAAGTTGGAATTGCTATGACGTTGGCCTCCAATAACTCTCTTCAGTATGGTGGTTCAGGGTTCATCTTAGATCACTTATATTCTTCTCCAAACTGGATATCAGTGAACCCCCTTCTCACTATTGATAGCGCTCCGAATAGAGCGGGATCCTCTATATATATATATGGTTAGGCCCGGGAACTCCTAAACCGATCTCTCTCCTTCATCCATCTCTCTCACCTACATTGTCTTGGAGAAGACAATGCCCAGAGATAGACGAGAGATAGACTAGACCTAGAATAGACCTAGAATAGACCTAGAATAGACCTAGAATAGACCTAGAATAGACCTAGACGAGAGATAGAATAGAGTTAGAATAGAGCCCAACGAGGCTTGGCTCTAGCTTTTGTCTTCCTTCAACAATACCCAACATTGTTTCATCTGAATGTCTTCAGATGTGCAGCTCGCTTATTCTCATCAGGCATATATCACATGTTCCACAAGTTCAACATTGACTGTACAGTGTTTTTCATAACTATTTAAACCCATGCGACAAAGTGTTTCGGACCATAAAGGCAGAGAATGGGTTCAAACCAGCGCAGCAAAACGATTCAAACCACACTATCAAAAGTAAAAACAAACCAATAAACAAGGAAAACCAGAGCAGTTGCGTCCGCTTTGACCCCTTGATTGGTACTGCAAGACACTCTCAAATGTAGAACATATTCAAGGCAATCCCCCATATTCTTCACAATATTGAATTTCTAATGAAAGTTGGTGTGAACCATTGTGTACCCTTTGGCTTGAAAGGATATGCGAAGGGGTACGAACTGTTTTTTGAAATATTGGTTTATTTGATTTTGTTAGTGTGGGTGTTGAATCGTTTTATCGCACTGGTTTGAATAGTTTTGGAAAACACTGTATAGGTATAAGTATAAGTGGAGGAGTTTGTGTCGAGCGTTAACCTTTACGCTCACGTATACCGGGAATGCGAGTCCGTCCGTTGTTTAACAACTTCTTTAAGTAAGGCAGGGAAGTTGTTGTACTCATTGTTGTATTCCTATGATAACTATACTAGGTGTTCTTGTGATTGACCTTTTTATCAATGTCGCTCACTACAACGGGTTTCGCCCATCTTATGTATCCAAGATCTTGGTTGCTATATCATCTTGGCTGCTATGTCATCTTGGCTGCTATGTCATCTTGGCTGCTATGTCATCTTGGCTGCTATGTCATCTTGGCTGCTATGTCATCTTGGCTGCTATGTCAACCAAGATGCGGGGTTCATCCATCCCTGTCGCAGGGCTGTCTTAGAGTAGACCCCTTTCCCGAGCAGTGTTAGAAATGTGCTCAGTTGCACATGCAGCAAGTGTTATCCAACCCTAGCATGCCCCACCATATGACTATGAACTTGTCTCACTGTATCACGAGCCGTCGGCATGTGACTTAAGCAAGTACAGAAGTCGCTCAAGTTCAACAGTTCGCACATTTTGGTGAAGTTGTAGGGTTACGCTAAAAATACATGAAACGGAAGGAAAAATCTGGAATCTATAATATAAAAGGAATTTTGGTCCTAGATTACATAATATCCTTTGAAAGGAAACTTATACCATAATTATCGTTAATACACTGAATTCAACCAAAATCTATAGTATATTTTCTGATTTTATGGGTGGCGCACGACCCGAGCTTATAGAGAGATGGAAAATGGATTTATTATTATTTGTTTTATTTTAAGGGATATTTGGCTTATTTAGGGTTTAGGTTTTAATATTTATAGATTTTGTGTTGAGGTATAGAGTTATATATTTTTAATAGGGGCCCTGCATAGATATTTAATAGGGGTGGTCGTGGTTTATATTTTGAGTGGTAGTATTTTTAACTACAGGTGACAAAGTTTCCAAAAGTCTGATAGTCCTGTAAGGCTTATTGTACCCAAATTTCTCATACCTCTTTCTGCAGGTCTGTGTAGATTAAAATGGCTTAAATCAACTGTTGCAACTCTTTTGTTTTTAGGATTACCTTTGTTAGCTTCAGCCCTAAATGAGTATAAATCGCTAATTGAATACCCATCTTTTAAGGTTACTTTTTTCTTATCGTCGTCGAAGTTTTATGCATCTCGAAGTTTAATGCATCTTTACAAGGCACATTATTTTTTATAACATAGTCCGGCTTAGCAGCAGTTTGTTTAATGCCCTCGTACCTGTACTCATTTATTTTCTGTACGTATTCAGTTATTTTGTCTATATCCACAAAGCTGTTTCTTTCATTAGAAGTGTATATTTTGTTTAGACAAGTATCCAATACCTGAGATATAGATATCTTTTTGTTTAAACTTTTGAAAGGTCTTCCGTAATCAGCAGGTAACTTCAATTTTCCTGACTTTTTAACTTGCTCTACAAAATCATCTAAGCTATTGTAAACTTTGTTTTCTGCTAGTAGCGGCCATTGGTAGAAGTAATATACAGTTAAATAACAGAGGAGAAACCATGGTGTTATGATCTTTAATAGCGTATTTTAATCTACAGCGTTTTTTAAAACTATTCAAATCAGCCCTACAGATTTAAGAATTTAAGAATATGGGAATCTACTGAAAGTTGGTATTAAAAATTATGTTGTTAGATTCTTGTTATAACGTTAAGTACTAAGTTATCTTTATTCGTTGATGATTCCTCAAGTCTGAGTTACTTTTTTAGTGTTTTCAAGAGTAGAGATCGCTGCGGAACAACTCCTTAGCGATCATTGTTGTACTCACCTCAGTTCATCCTAGTACTCCATACAATGAGGCGGAGTAGTCGGCTGAATAGAAGGCTGAGTAAGGTTCTGAGTAACAATAGCCATTGTATCATGCAGAGAGGTTTCAAAATATCCCCATAGGTAGATCCCTACCTATGGTGGGTCTGACACATAGATACATAGATACATAGATACATAGATACATAGATACATAGATACATAGATACATAGATACATAGATACATAGATACATAGATACATAGATACATACATAATGGAGAGGTATGTGCTAGTAATTCTTTACTGTTATGTTCTTCAACACATTTATGCCTAAACTCTTATATTCGTTGATGGTTCCTCCAAGAGAAGAACCGTAGTGGCTTGTATAACTTTGAGAAAACCGTGGCCTTGAAAAACTCTCCATTAGAACAATGGTAAGGATTATTCTGGAGTAATTCGAATAATTCGAAAGGAGCCATCAATACACGAAATGCTATGGCCAAATGCAGTATCACCATTGCAACAATATTCGGACTGAGAGAGAGAAGGCTTCATAATACCTTCATAGCCAGGGCCCTGTGTATGGTGGATCTAACAATTTTTATTATATAATCATACCTTTGATGAATATTCTTCAACTATGCTTCTTAATTTTAGCTTATCTCATATATATATATTATCATCATAATATGCCAAAGGTGGGTAATATTCATTTCAATAATCTTGCCTACGGGGATAATATATTGCCCATGGGGATAATATTATACGTATAGCATTTAATTATTAACGTATATACTATACTACTATATTACTATGCTACTACACTATGCTACTTCACTACTATACTACTACACTATGCTACTTCACTACTTCACTACTATACTACTTCACTACTTCACTACTACACTACTATTGTTATGTTCTTTATAACGTAAATTGCCTTAGACTTGTATTCGTTGATGCAACGGGTGAGGCAATTTACGTTATAAAGAACATAACATGGAGATCGTACCCGGATTAGTCGAGGTAGAACTGATCATAGGTCACAAAAAGGTAAGCCGCGGCTATATTCTAACGGTTCGCTGCAAACGGTCTGCCAAACACCCAAAGGGCGAAGTCATTAAGGTACGAGCCGGAGATTTGAAATCAATGAATATAAGAGTTTAGGCATAAATGTATTGAAAGAACATAACAACTATACTACTACACTACTATATTACTGTACTACTACACTATACTACTATATTACTGTGCTACTACACTATACTACTATACTACTACACTACTATACTACTACACTACTATGCTACTTCACTACTGTGCTACTATACTACTACACTACTATGCTACTTCACTACTACACTACTACACTACTATGCTACTATGCTACTACACTACTATGCTACTACACTACTACACTACTATGCTACTACACTACTACACTACTTCACTACTATGCTACTACACTACTATGCTACTACACTATACAGTCTTTTTGAATACTATTCAAACCAGCGCAGCAATATGTTTCTGACCAGACTAGCAAAATTAAGCAGACCAGTAATTAAAAGAAGTTTCGTACTTACGACTTAGAAATTGTTAACGATCAAGGATTTGAAATAAACTGTTGATGTCAAGTCTTTATTATGTATTAAAAACAGTAATTTGTCGAACTCTTGGGTTGATTAATTTTGCTAGTGTGGTTTGAAACATATTGCTGCGCTGGTTTGAAACATATTGCTGTGCTGGTTTGAAACATATTGCTGTGCTGGTTTGAATACTTTTGAAAAACACTGTACTATACTGCATTGGAACATTCACATCAATGGCCAGCGTATGTCCAAGAAAGGCGAGGATACTCATAAAAGGCCATGCACTTCTCATCACTATGGGAAAGTAGCAAAGGACCTTGCCGAACATGAACAAGCTTTTTGAAAGAGTGATGTTTGTATGAACGGGAAACTTATATCGAAGAGTCCGAAGTGGTCCGAAGTGAGCGGTGCATGTTATTATTGCATCTACTGTTGTTGTTGCATAAAGCATGGTTGTTGTTGTTGTTGTTGTTGAATAAAGTATGGATTCTCTGAACAAAAACGAAGCTTCATTCAAACAAAGAGTGGTTCTATAGAATAGTTTGGAATAGGATATAAATATAATACTCTACTCTATACAGTGTAATGTGATGGTGTAATGTGATGGTGTAATGTGATGGTGTAATGT
>NLAW01001492.1:0-16460 GCA_002370915.1 Metschnikowia lochheadii | reverse complement strand
ATAGTGTAATAGTGTAATAGTGTAATAGTGTAATAGTGTAATAGTGTAATAGTGTAATAGTGTAATAGTGTAATAGTGTAATAGTGTAAAAGTGTGATATTCTCCCAAGGCTAGGAGAGTCCCAGTCTTGATCATTAAGAACATAGTAGATATATATTCATATAATAATAGATATTGACTTTGGATGGAGGAGAAGACTTTAAGTGGTTTCCGAAATGATCTTATATTTATGTACTTAAGAAACCATATTATCTCACCTCTCTCTTCTATTTACATGTCACTCCTTCATTTTGGGTCCTTCATTTTGGGTCCTGCGTTTTCAGTCAGTCAGTCAGTCAGTCAGTCAGTCAGTCAGTCAGTGAGTCAATCTATTGAAGGACTTGGAGAAGGTGTCCAAGGATCATAATATCAACGTATCACGATATCATAAGTAAATTCTCTTGAGGGCTTATAATACACGCATGGTTTCACTCTCTTGAACCCAAATCTCATGATACCCTGTGAATGACTTGATGTGAGGTGCCTGCTCCAATCCATGAATTCATCTTAAGACTTGCTTAGTCTGAGAACTAGATGTCCTTGACACCAGTTTAAATAGTCGTTGATATCAATCAATCAATCAGTCAGTCAGTCAGTCAGTCAGTCAGTCAGTCCGTCATCTCTATGTCTCACAATCACACAGTCTCAATCTCTCTGTCTATGTATATCAGTCTCTCTTTATCTCTTTCCCTCAGTCACTCACTCATTCATTCGATCGTTCACTAGCTCTAACAGTCATTCACTCATTCTCGTGTCTCAGTCAGTCATTCATTCAGTCATTCAGTCAGTCAGTCACTCACTTACTCGGCCAGTCTCTCTCAGTCAGTGAGTCACTTAATCACTCTGACAGTCACTTAATCACTCTGACAGTCACTTAATCACTCTGACAGTAACTTACTGACTCATTCACTAACTCTAACAGCCAGTCTCTCTCAGCCAGTCACATACTCACTTCTTCACTTCTTCACTTCTTCACTTCTTCACTTCTTCACTTCTTCACTCCTTCATTCATTCGTTCGATCACTTTGCACTCACTCACTCACTCACTCACTCACTTTCGCTCGTTCATTCGTTCATTCGTTTGCTCGCGAGTTAGTTATGGAATAACCTCGACCCCAATAGCTTTAGCAGTAGACACCACTGCTCCACAAATAGCACGCAAATCCACATCCTTATGCCTATCATCAGTCTTTTTTATCTTCGCAATCTCATAAACATGCTTCAAAGAGATCTGGCCCACGATATTTTTGGTAGGTTGGTCACTTCCTTTTTTCACATTGGCTGCCTTCATCAAAAGCCAAGATGTGGGCGGCGACTTCATTTCAAAAGTAAACGTACGGTCTGGCTTGATGGTTAGAAGCACAGGCACGGGCGTCCCGGGCTGGAGGTTTCCGCTGCGCGCATTAAATTCTTTACAGAAATCAATGGCCTTAACACCTTTAGACCCTAAGGCTGGTCCAACTGGAGGTGCTGGTGCTGCTTGTCCTGCTCCGACCACCAACTTGACCATAACTCTTTTAGCTGACATGATTGGTTGTGATTGGTTGGTTTTAGGGTTTGGGTTTGGGTTTTGAGGTTTGGGTTTTGGGTTTTGGGGTTTAGTAGGGGTTGGCGTTAAGTAGGGGTTGGGGTTTACTAGGGGGTGTTAGAGAGGGTAGTAGGTAGTGGTTGTAAGTTTGTAGTAGGTGAGGAGACGAGACGAGATGGTGAGAATTTCGCACACCCGTACCTCCGAAGGTATACTGGTCATACGTACAGGCCATGCCTCTACCATTACCACTACCACTACCACTGCCACTACCACTGCCACTAGTAACTGTTACTGATCTGTTACTTTTACTGGTGGCACCGGTTCACTATTCCTGTTACTGTACTGGTTACTGTAGTACTGGTTACTGTAATACTATGTCACTGAGGTACTGTCGACTGAGGCTATTAACTGACATTTCCACAAGTATTCTGTCATATATCTTCGGTAAATCTCAGGCGCGAGTTGTTGCTTCGATGTTCGCCTGTCCACAACGTGCTGGGTTGTCTTTGGAATAGAAACTCGTCGCCCAGATCATATTCAGACCCGGGACTGTAACTTTCCTCTGCAATATCGTTTCGTGGGTATGGCGTCTCTTCAACGCCCGCGCTCTCGCCGGCCATCTGACGCGGACTGGTGTCCAGGAAACTACCTTGTCCGACTGAGTTGTATCTGGAATGGCCTTGCGATCCAAGTGCTGAGCTGCGTTTACCACTGTTCTGGCCCATCGTGGTGGAGGCTGACCGGAACACAGAGTCAAGGTTGTTGCTGTTGGTGACTCCACGGTATTCAAAATCGGAGTTGGTTCCCGCTGCTTCACCTGGTCCTGCAGCCGCGGCTGCCAAAGCACTGCTGACGTTGTTCCTAGATCCTAATGACCCATGCTGGTTTTCCAAGTCTCCGAAGCCGCTCATGCGGTTGGATCCTCCAAACGAGGACCCGCCCTTGGACCCGAAGATCTTCTTGAACCCACTGGACTTTTCAATCTCGTCACTATCGTCAGCAAAATCAGGAGAAATGTTCTCCATTTTCTTGCCACGTTTCTTGAGGAAAATAAAGAAGGCCAAACCTCCAATTAACACCGTGCCTCCAACTCCTCCCACAACACCTCCAATGATCTTGTTGTTTCTGGGCGAGATCCCTGATCCACCCGAGTCCGAGTTGGCATTGGCAGCCGTGGGGACCGTGATAAGCGTGGTAATGGTTGTGTCCGGCAAAACACTGATGGTGGAAATGTACGACCCAGCCGTACGTGACGCAGAAGATGGAGCTGGGGTAATGGACGACTGGCGTTCAGTGGTGGAGCTCTCATCTTGCGAAGACGCGTCGCTCGAACTAGCGGACGACAGCGATCGACTGGATGATGAATCTTGCAGCGAAGAATCTGATGTAGATGCAGTTTCGGTCTGAGAGTCAGTGCTGGACCAAGACCATGAGCTGCTAGACAGGTCAGCCGATGAAGTAACCGACGACGCTTGGTCCGAGGAAGAGGATGACGCGGCATCCGAGCTGGATGCTGGTGCAGATGATGACGATGATGGCGATGCTGAGGATGATGGTGCAGACGACGAAGCTGATGAAGAAGACGCCTGTGTAGAAGACGACGTAAACACGGAAGATGACGGCGATGTCAACGACGACACGAGGGAAGAAACATCAGTGGCTGAGGATAAAAAAGACGAAGAAGGGGTAACACTGGAAAAAGAAGCCACCGAGGAAGCCACAACACTCAGAGACAGAACACTACTGAATAGCGACATGGAAGAAGGGCTAGTAGTAAACTGAGACGAAGCCTGAGAGGGCGCAGAGGAAAACACAAAGGAAGGAGAATTCGAGGCGAGGTTAGACAATGATTTAGCAGCAGGGGATATTGACATGGACGAAGTTGCGGATGCAGATAGGATGACGTAGCTCGGATCAGACAGAGAGAAAGAAGGCAGTCTCTGAGATAGTTCCGAAATGAATTGGGATGCAGTAGTGATGAGTGGCGTGGACGTCGTCCCGTTGGGATCTAATATTAGACTCATGGGAGAAAAAATCTGGAAAAGCTCACTCTAGGGCATGTATGCAGGACCAGGCTATTTTTAGGATTCAATGAGGATTGTCACCGCCAAAGTGTGAGGAGCCAAGTCGAAAGGACAAGAAGGATGCTAGAAGAAAAAAAAAGAAAATGCAAAGATGGAAAGAAAACAACTGACAGGAGAGCAAAAAATTTAGAAAACGGGGGTGGAGGGGGTGCGGTTGTGGGCTTTATCAACTAGGCGTGCGTCGGGAAGGAGCGCATTGAAAGGGGGAATAACGCAGTAGGCAAGTGGCCGAAACGAGCGCAATATCAAAGAATATCCAGGCCACCTTCGAGGGGCGGCGAGGGCCACCTATTAATAGTGCGACGCATAATGCGCTTCCATGGCAAGTATCACTTCTGAAACACCTCTGAAGAAGCACCATGCAAAATGTGAAGCAACATCAAGCAACATCAAGCAACACAAAGTCAATTCCTTGCAACAAGGGGTGCATGAAGTAAGGAGTGCAAGAGCCCGGGGCCCAACTACATAAAAGGCGGGAATCCTGTGAGGATTTGGAGGCGGCCAAATATTTTTTTTTTCCAAATGAAAGGCGGTACGGATCTGGGTTATTTTTGGTGATTGTTTCAGCTTCGTTTATTTAAAGTTATGTGATACTTGTCACCTCTATTGCATTGGTTTCAGGACGCGGCAAAATTGCTCCAGGGGGGCGTGATGACCTCCAAAAGTCTGCTCGGAACCTCCTCGTACCTTCCGCCAAGTGCAACTAATGAGCTGCGTCACGCAAATGGTATTGCAGATTTCGCGATATGCATGCAAGCTGTATCCCTTCGAGCAGCAAGAGACTCGCTTGAGGTGGGGCCCTCGAGCTTCCGTGCTTCTGCTAGTGCTTGGTACAGGTGAAGCAACTGTCTTTAAGTTTTGAAAACGAGCTGTGCTCACTATACTTACTTACTTACCTACTGACTTACTTGCATGCTGCGAGAATGGTGCCTTTCAATTCCTTCTTTTTTTGGTATCGCGATCGCACACTTCATTTTTTAGATTTCAATCAAACCATCTGCGTCCTGCATACAAACCAACTTCTTGTCCAGCAAGAAAGACAAAAGACAAGAGACAATTGAAAAAACAGAACCTGGAAAGAAACTCTTGATTTCTAATCTAATTGCTTCTTTCAATACTTGGGGATTTTAGCTCTTCTCGAAGAATTCCGTCTCCCCTCTTGCTTTCCTCGTTTCGGATCTCTATTCCTTTTCCTTGGGAATTTCCTACTTTGTCCACTCATTTTTTTTTGGGCTTATCTATTGGCACACTACAAAATACAACAAGAAAAAAAGATAGCCACTTTTCCACGAGAATTTCAATGGCACTTCTATGCAGTTTTCCCCTGGCATGGCTTATCTGAACCGTGGCTTCTTTCCTCCATGAGGTGGTCGTAAGGAGAAGCGGTGATGACCCGTTTAAGCGCTTTACATTTTTATTTGCCCGTTCTGCATGGTGTCTCAGCTCTGGTGTGTATGAAGTCTCGAACACGGCATACACTTTACCCCATTCAGGAAATTAAAAATTAATTACTGCAAAATCAGGAATTGCTTGAATTTTCCAACAATTCAAGGAACCAAGCTTCCAAGCGTTTCAGGTTTCAGGTTTCTGGGTTCTAGAGGGTTCTGGGTTCTGGAGGGTTCTACTGGTTCTACTGGTTCTATTTGTATTGATGATTATTATGATTATTGATTACTAAGTTTTAATTGGTGACGTGAATGAACATTGATCATAACTCATGATTTTTGAGATCATGAGCTACAGATTTGCAGGATACTCATTCCAAAAAGACCTGCACTTTGTCACGATCATGAAGTGACAAGAGTTGAATGATGGGATCATCGCACCGACCGTCGGATTGGAAGAACGAATTGGAAGGAATTGCAAGGGCGCATTAGAAAGGATTGAAATGGGGAAAGTGTCCGGTCGAGACTTGCTCGTATTATGACCATAAGGTATTTGGCCTGCTCTATCAACTCCAGAATCTATTAGTCTGCGGTGGCCAACAACTCAAGGATCTATCGGAACTGGGACTATTCCAGCGATCAGAACAGAAGGTGGCTACTGCATCTGAATGGCCTGGAACCCCTTTCCGCTGACTACGCCGAGCCAGTCGTCGGAGCCATTTTTCCAGCACACCGTGTTGACCTCCATGTCGTCGGAATATGCAAGCACGGGGGTATCGATCACCGGGCGGCCATCCTTGGAGGTACGTTGGCTGACCCCCAGAGAGCAGTCCCACAAAAGAGCCTGGCAGTCATCGCCTCCGGTGGCCAACATATTGCATGAAGGATGCCACTCTATTGAATTGATGGCACAGGAACTGGCACCATCAAACAGGCCATCAAGTGTAATCACAGGCACGCCAGGCATACGCATATCGATGATAAGAACCTGGTTCAGGTTTACCCCCACCGTGGCCAAGTGGTGTTCGTCAATATTAGATGTCAGAAGCTTCAAGAGCGCATGCAGGTTATAGTGGGACAGCTTGCTCTCTGGCGTGGAAAGGCTGCAGGGCTCATAGATGATGGTGGAGTGTTCTAAGGATCGAAGGTCAAATACCCGCATGGACCCATCGTTGGATACACTGGCAAACACGTTGGTGCTTCTGTGGATGAACTTGACGTCAAACACCTCCAGATCATGAGCAATTAACTGCGTCTTAACCTGTGCCGTGTCCTTATTCTTGCCTTGCGATCGGGACCGGCTCAAGTCCCATACTGTACACGTGGTGTCCACCGACAGAGTGATGATGGTGCATGGATCGGTTTTATTCCAATCAAATGATGTGACAGGAGGAAACGTGTTGATGTCGTATGCCTCTGACCCACTCCCAGCATTGGCCGTGGAGTTATTGGCCAAGAGATGGGTCTGCACCAAACCACCAGCCCCCAAGTTTTGATCGTCAAACTTGTATAGACGCAAAACTTCGGAGGATGTGGCAAGGCGGTCGGTGCCACGTGGATCCCATTGCATATGAGTCACGGGATAATCCACCAGGGTTTCGGCCACGGCCGAGAACTGGAACCCCGGGGGTTCACCAGTCCTTTCAGCGCCTGTTCCATCGCGGTATTGTTGTTGTTGTTGTTGTTGTTGTTGTTGATTCTGTTGTTGATTCTGTTGGTGTTGGTGTTTTTGGTGTTGATGTTGTTGATGTTGTTGTTGGTTCTGGTACTGGCGCCCGTGCACCACCTGGAGCTTATTCTGGTAGCCCTCACGAAAAGAGCTAAGGGCCACAAACTCTCCATCACCATTTGAAGCCCAGTCGGCACAATAAAGCGGGTACTGCGAAGCAAAATATGATGAGCGGGAAAGACCATGGCCCAGCAGCGACGAGTCAAGGTCACCAACATTGATTTGACGTTGTGGTGGAGGAATCGAGCCGGGCACGTGATGCAAGTAACCCGGCAGAAGACCATTTCCCAGCATGCCATTTCCAGGCATACCATTGGTCAGGAGTCCATTTCCCAGAACCCCAGAAACAGACGTGCGCTTGTTGCGAGTGTTGTACCAATCCATGAGGAGAGAAGTGAAGTTAAGGATGGGTGAAATCTTTGAGATACCTGGCGCGGTGCACGGGTGCGCGGTCTCCACTTGCTGCTTTCTCACAAGCTGCAAATCAGCAGCAAGTCCAGGATTCCAGGATTCTAGGATTTCATTTCCCTAACGGGAAATGAAATCCTGGACTAAGACAAAATGATTATGTTGGATTTGAAAAATTGGATCAAATAGTGATGAAGTTGGATCAAATTAAAGTGATGAAGTTGGATCAAATTAAAGTGATGAAGTTGGATCAAATTAAAGTGATGAAGTTGGATCAAATTAAAGTGATGAAGTTGGATCAAATTAAAGTGATGAAGTTGGATCAAATTAAAGTGATGAAGTTGGATCAAATTAAAGTGATGAAGTTGGATCAAATTAAAGTGATGAAGTTGGATCAAATTAAAGTGATGAAGTTGGATCAAATTAAAGTGATGAAGTTGGATCAAATTAAAGTGATGAAGTTGGATCAAATTAAAGTGATGAAGTTGGATCAAATTAAAGTGATGAAGTTGGATCAAATTAAAGTGATGAAGTTGGATCAAATTAAAGTGATGAAGTTGGATCAAATTAAAGTGATGAAGTTGGATCAAATTAAAGTGATGAAGTTGGATCAAATTAAAGTGATGAAGTTGGATCAAATTAAAGTGATGAAGTTGGATCAAATTAAAGTGATGAAGTTGGATCAAATTAAAGTGATGAAGTTGGATCAAATTAAAGTGATGAAGTTGGATCAAATTAAAGTGATGAAGTTGGATCAAATTAAAGTGATGAAGTTGGATCAAATTAAGGTGATGGTGTGGGATTGGAAAAATGGAATAAGCATTGAATGAGTTTTTGATTCATCAGAGTGGGGAGTATGAGTATGACCTCCGGTGCATAATCATCGGAATTCATGGGCTTAGTATCACCTCCAGCGTACTAGAGTTCCAAAGTACTAGAGCTCTTAAGTAATAGAGCTCTAAAGTACTAGAGTTCCAAAGTACTAGAGTTCTAAAGTACTACATTGTTCGAAACGTATTGATCATGATTTTGAACAGAGTTGTCAGTGACGAAAGCCTCCACAAAGATCCGAAGCTCTTTGGCAGGCTTGTTATACTCCAGTTGAACACACCTTTAGAGAGAAGGCGGTGCCCCGATTTCAAGTCAATAAAAACTCTTGCTTGGTCCTTAGTTACGGCTTGCCAGTGGGTGCTATTGTCTCCATCATGCATCAGCTCAGAAACATCTCCAAACAATCCAGCTGAAACGTTGGAGAAACGAGCCAACCCGCGCTCAGTAAGAGTCTCAGGCCTTGGCTTTTTCAACAGACTAACTTTGAAAGAGACTTTACCATTCTTGGATAATGTATTTTTCTCTTTTTTGTCGTTCTTGTGGTTAAAAAAAAAAAAAAAAAGCAACCTTGAAACCGTCAACAGAACTCTTCAACCCATCTACTAAACCTTTGTTTTCAACCACAAATCCAGACTCGTTTGAAGTAACGTCCAAAGTGTGGATGAGGTATTCCAATCCTTTCACGTTAATACCTTGTGAGGCAAAAAGAGACAACTTGGGAACATCACATTCCAAGTATCTGACCATCCTGCCTTTTTCAATCCCAAAACTGTGGTGAATGACAAGAATACCCAGCACAAGAAGTTGCAAAACGTCATAGCTAGAAAAGGTGGTTATGTCTTTGACCTTTCATACCTCCAAGAACTTTAATACCTCCAAGGGCTTTAATACCTCCAAGAGCTTATGGAACAGTGATGTGTCCTTATTTGTTTGTTAGAAGCATTACTGGTTTGTATTGGAATCCCCTCTACATAAACTGCTTTAGCCTGGACTCGTTGCTTTTGGGTATGGACTCGGTGATTCCTTGTGTGAAGTCAAACCAGACGATTTCTAGTATCAAGACTCAGTTACAAGTCCTAGTGTGCACTTATGCGTTTCTCGAAACCATATGACGCTTGTTTAAATCCATTATACTCCAGAGTTCCTGCACATACGGGCCAGCATCTCTTCATTTCTAACCATTGAATATCACGGCTGATTGATTGATTGATTGATTGATTGATTGATTGATTGATTGATTGATTGATTGACTGATTGATTGACTAATGGCACAGTGCATGGGTCAGAAGGTGAGTTCATGGGTCAGAAGGTGAGTGTGAGTCAGAAGGTGGAGTGTATGATACTCTGAAGTTTATGATACTATGAAGTTTTGATACTCTGAAGGTTTGATACTCTGAAGTGTATGAAGTTGAGGGTTATTACTAACCCTCTTAATTAAAGCAGACGGTCAGATCCATCGCACCAAGACTTCTTTTTGGAAGCATGGAGATAAGGGAATGTGTGACCAGTGCTCTCCATTGCCTCCTCGGGATAAGGACTACTTGGCAGAGCATGGAATCAAGCACAAATCGTTCCACGCATACGCCAAGGAAATGGATCGGCTCAAAAATAATGCTGCCGATGGATCATCGTACATAGCTCCGCTCCTGGAGCCCGACTATGCCATCAAGACGAATTGTGCCGGAGGCCATGCTGCGTACCCCAAGGGAATCTGCTCCAAGTGCCAGCCTGCACCCATCACGCTCCAGCAGCAGAAATTCAGAATGGTGGACAACCTAGAGTATGCTGATTTCAACATTCTCAATTGTCAGGAAGATATGGAGTGTTTGTGGACGCAGGTCTAGAACGAATACAGGTACAAGACAGTCGAGGACTGGGTATCTGGTCATGGTGATTCAATGTTCAACTGAGATCACTTTTTTATTCTTCTTTAAACTAGCGATTTGTGATATTCTTTTAATTCACTCAATGGTCTCTTCTAAGAATATTCACGTCCCTTCTTATACGCTCCAACTTTCTCCATCGTCAGACGCTCACCTACATTGTTTTCTCCTAAGATAATGACCAGAGCTAGACCAGAACCTCAGACAGCTGGACCAGAACCTCAGACAGCTAGACAGAGCTAGACAGGGCTAGACAGAGCTAGACAGAGCTAGACAGAGCTAGACCAGAACCTCAGACAGCTGGACCAGAACCTCAGACAGCTAGACAGAGCTAGACAGAGCTAGACAGAGCTGGACCAGAGCTAGACTAGAGCTGGACCAGAGCTAAACTAGAGCTGGACCAGAGCTGGACCAGAGCTGGACCAGAACCTCAGAAAGGCCTCTCTTCAATAATGCACAACGTTGTTTCATCTTACGTATGCGATTATCATTACATTCATCATATCATCAATGTTATCCATCATATAATCCATCATTTATCATTACAATCTATGATTATAATCTGTTCATCGACGTCGAGAAATGGAAATCTATGTACACTGAAAGAAATGCTGTATCGAGTAGACACTATAGCGTATATACTCTGTAGGGAGCTCATGACTAGAGTAGTCCAAAGTGTAGAGTATAGGTATTTCTATAGTAGGTATTTCTATAGTGGGTATTTCTATAGTAGGTATTTCTATAGTAGGTACTACTGTAGACTGGAATGTCTGGAATGGAATGACTAGAATGGACAGTTGTACTTTTTGGTACTTTTGGGGTTCAAAAGAAATGTCATTGGTATTTATACAGACACAAACCACCATGTCCTAACATGTAGCATGATCTGATACAGTAGTCTTAGGTAAGGTAACATTCATAGACTCCGTTGACTGTTTTTAAGTGATAGAATGTTATATTCGAGTTCGTCCTAAGAAGGTACTGCCACTAACATATATTCCTTTGGATTGGTGGTGACTCCATTTCTAGATATTACCCGTACATTGCATTGACCCTTATGCCATGGACCAGCACAATGATAGTGATGGTGTAGAGCTTATTAGGTCTGGTAGATTTTTGTTTTCATATCAAAAGCCCTACACCTGATTCATCTAATCTAAATTGTCCTAATTGCACCTGCAAGTTCCACAACGTATCTAGTATCCTACTCAACTACTCCCTTTGACTACGTTTTCTCACTCAACTACTCACTTTGACTACGTCTGCTCACTCAACTACTCACTTTGACTCCGTCTGCTCACTCAAATACTACACTATTCTACTCCGTCAAAGTCAAAGTCAAAGCCAAAGTCAATTTTTAAGTCTATGAGTATGAGTATGAGTATGAGTATGAGTATGACTATGACTATGACTATGACTATGACTATGACTATGACTTGGATACTTGTCTAAACAAAATATACACTTCCAATGAAAGAAACAGTTTCGTGAATATATACGTTGTTGCTATGGTGAAGGAAGAATCTCCATATATAAAATGGAGACTCCGCCCCATTTTATTGTTAGAACTTTAATCGAACATCAACTGCCTGAGGTATACCAAGATGCCTCAAAGAACCAGACCTACCAAAAGATCTCGTATTGGTAATACTCCAATAAGCACTAACAACTCTTCTCCTTCTCTTCCTGAAGTAAACACTTCACCTAAAGTGTTTACATATCTCGATGAGGCTATGAGGTCAGTGTCTTATAGTATGAAGCATCCTCTGGATGTTACACCCTGGTTAATTAAAGGACCTCCTGGTACCGCAACTATCGTTGCCGAACTGGCGTTAAAGGATCTACAGGCTATGAACGGAAAATAAACGAGTACAGGTACGAAGGTATTAAACAAACTGCTGCTAAGGCTGACTGTGTGATAAAAAATAACGTGCCTTGTAAAGATGCATTAGATTTCGACGATGCTAAGAAAAAAGTAAGCTTAAAAGATGGATACTCAAGTAACGATTTATACTCCTCTAGGGCTGAAGCTAATAAAGGTAATCCTAAAACCAAAAGAGTTGTAACAGCTGATTTAAGCCATTTTAATCTACACAGGGCTGCGGAAAGAGGTATGACAAATTTGGCTACAATAAGTCTTACAGGACCATCAGACTTTTGGAAGCTTTGCTCCCTGTGATTCCTCCTTACTACCAATGCTCTCATCTAAGCAGGCTCCCATATTAAAACTCGAAGCAGGCCCCCATATTAAAACTCTAAATATAAACCTTAAAAGGGATCACCATTAAAAATCAAAACTAAAGCCTAAAAGGGATAATCATTAAAAAATCAAAACAAAAGCCTATAATAAGGGAAAATATCCTTAAAACAACACAATATTAGTAACTGTTTCTTCCATAACCCCATATGCTATGACTATGACTATGACTATGAGTATGATTATGAGTATGACTATGACTATGCCTATGCCTATGACTATGATTATGAGTATGAGTATGAATATGAGTATGCCTATGCCTATGACTATGATTATGAGTATGACTATGACTATGCCTATGCCTATGACTATGATTATGAGTATGAGTATGAATATGAGTATGAGTATGACTATGAGTATGCCTATGCCTATGACTATGCCTATGACTATGCCTATGACTATGCCTATGACTATGACGACTATGACTATGACTATGCCTATGACTATGAGTATGAGTATGACTATGACTATGCCTATGACTATGATTATGAGTATGACTATGACTATGCCTATGACTATGACTATGATTATGAGTATGACTATGCCTATGACTATGACTATGACTATGAGTATGACTATGCCTATGACTATGAGTATGACTATGATTATGACTATGACTATGACTATGATTATGACTATGCCTATGACTATGATTATGAGTATGACTATGAGTATGACTATGACTATGCCTATGACTATGATTATGAGTATGACTATGACTATGCCTATGACTATGACTATGCCTATGACTATGCCTATGACTATGACTATGAGTATGAGTATCATTATGACCTTGACAAATGCTTTCGCAGTTGTTAGTCTTCAATAAATCTAAGAATTTCACCTCTAACTATTGAATACTGATGTCCCCGACCGTTCCTATTAATCATTAGCATTCCTAGCTGAGCCAGAGTTAAAGAATCTACACTCAATGTTGAAAAACATCAATCAATAAGCGCGCTTCCAGCACTATGTTTTGAAATAGCACCCATTAGGTTTTTCATAGAGAACAATGGTCGCTGTTCTGGTGAAGGAAGATTCCCCAAATATAAAAGGGTGGCAATGCCCCATTTTATTGTTAGAACTTAATCGAACATTAACTGTCTGAGGTATACCAAGATGCCTCCAATAACCAGACCCACCAAAAGACCTCGTATGAACAATACTTTAATGAACACCGATACTTCTACTCCATCTACCCCTGAAGTAAACACTTCAGGTGAAGTGTTTACATATCTTGATGAGACTATGAGATCAATGTCCTACAGTAAGATACATACTCTGGATGTGTCACCCTGGTTAATTAATGGACCTCCTGATGCAGCAACTCTCGTTGCTGATCTGGTGTTAAAGGATCTACACTCAAAAAGACTGTATATAGGCTTCAATAATCTCACTAAAACCTTCACCTAGCTACATGTTAACGCGTGAGTATATTACGTATATGTGTTAGCACAAAGACTGAGCTTGCGGGATTTACGCACAGCGCTTAAGTCGCAATGTTTCGAGGAGACATGCCCATTCCAATATAAAAGGAGGGGGCGCCACTCACGCTTGTGAGGTTAGGAGTTCTCTCAGAACAATTGAGGATAACACGGATTAGCCCTAGGTCACACTCAATAAATACAAGTCTGATAATTAACACTACATTCTTCTTCTTTCTCCAATTCAACCGCTTTTTTTTTTTTAGTCTTTATTTTCTTTTTTAGTCTTTATTTTCTTTTTTAGTCTTTATTTTCTTTTTTAGTCTTTATTTTCTTTTTTAGGCCTAATTTTGCTGCCTTTAATTTTATTTTCTTTTTTTACCTATTTTGTTTTGTCTTTATTATCAATCTATGCCATAGAGAACATACAGTGCTTTTCAAAACTATAGTGTTTTTCAAACCTATTCAATCGTCAACGAGTACCTATGTCAACGAGTACTTAGAATAGACGGAGGAGGCAGGGTATCTCGTGGATATGATACAATTTGTTTGCAGACATTTGAGATGTACAGGCCTTAGATGATTGGGACATACAGACCATTGTTAGACATCAGGACTGTGTAGGTCTTAGATATTAGGACTGTGTAGGTCTTAGACATTAGGACTGTGTAGGTCTTAGATATTAGGACTGTGTAGGTCTTAGATCCCAAGCGTTCGGTATGGGAACGAGACCTCAGTGCTCACATAAAAGAGTGCAATGCTAAGCCTAAAGAGTCTCACGACCCATGGTACCGGAAAAACACCAATACTCTACTTCAAGGCTATAAAGAAGAAGTGAAATTAGACACAGAAAAAGGACAACGAGTTCAACTCCAGAGCCTCTGCCTACGAGTGTTTGTCGTCCTTTGTGGCCAATAGTGAGGCTGATACCATGCCAATCTTGCAGACCATTGCTGGCGAGGTTTCCAACACTATCACATGAACGTGTAGTACTCATAGATGTACTGATGGTCTAAGTTCAACATGATACTCTAGAGTGTTTTTCTGAGAAATCGTTTAAGAAGCAAAGTCTAGAAATGATGGTCTAGAATGCAATCCGAACATATAGTGATAAAACTGCTTGGTGGATACCAGTATCTTGTCACACACAATATGGGAAAATTCCACTCCTGGAAGTAGCAATCCAGAAACCAAGGGTATACCAGAGATACCAACCTTACATAGGGATTTCAAATAAGCCGGATACACTATTGGTCAAGAGATGCTGGAGCCACATGGAGATACTGTGGACGGAATTCATTCAATCCCCAAGAAGAAAAAGAAGAGGAGGAAGAGGAGGAGGAAGAAGAGGAGGAAGACGAAGACGAAGGGGAAGACGAAGACGAAGGGGAAGAGGAAGACGAAGACGAAGAGGAACAAGAGGAAGAGGAAGACGAAGACGAAGACGAAGAAGAAGAGGAAGAATATCAATAAGATGTCCAGTACTATGGGAACTACAACTGATGAGGTAGATAACTTGTCTTCCCTCTTCTCAAAAACACACTCGACTAAGAAATCAATGACACTTTGTTCCCAAATACTAAATACTCGACAATAAAGTCAAATGCCGACCTTGATATTCAACTATGTGTTAGATTCTTGTTATAACGTTAAGTACTAAGTTATCTTTATTCGTTGATGATTCCTCAAGTGAGGAATCTGAGTTACTTTTTTAGTGTTTTCAAGAGTAGAGATCGCTGCGGAACAACTCCTTAGCGATCATTGTTGTACTCACCTCAGTTCATCCTAGTACTCCATACAATGAGTCGGAGTAGTTGGCTGAATAGAGGGCTGAGTAGAAGCCTGAGTAGAAGCCTGAGTAGAAGCCTGAGTAGAAGCCTGAGTAACAATAGCCATTGTATCATGCAGAGAGGTTTCCTAATATCCCCATAGGTAGGGATCTACCTATGGTGGGTCTGACACTATGTATAGCTTGGCGCATTCCATTAGTCTATTGATTTCAGTGTCACGAACTTTCCACAACAAAACAAAACAAATATACCTCCACGATGTAAAGCAGAAGAGGGGCAGGGGGGAGGGGGGAGGGGAGCATTAACCTTGTTCCGGAGCAATGTTTTGACCCTTTTCTCTTCCACAAACCTTGTCTTCACCTACCGGCTCGTTGGCCACGCATACCTTTGCAACATTCTTTACGTGGTGGTGAACCTCCCTTGTGCAAAACTTACCTCTTGACAATTCTCACTCATTACGGGCTCGTTACCTTCATGCTCCTTTATCCAATGGAAATTGCAATAGGTCATCATATGGAGGCCTTGGTTTCGGGGGAGGGGGGTATTTTTGGTTTTGAGCGTTTTGAGCGTTATGAGCCCTGTATCAACTTGTTGCCCAACTGTACTGACTACCATAATCCACACACCAGTGACTACACACCAGTGACTACACACCAGTGACTACACACCAGTGACTACACACCAGTGACTACACACCAGTGACTACACACCAGTGACTACAGACTAATATACTGTACTAAAACTATAGTGTACTAAAACTATAGTGTACTAAAACTATACTTGTTATGTTCTTTCAATACATTTATGCCTAAACTCTTATATTCGTTGATGGTTCCTCAAAGAGGAATCTGAGAGGTTCTTTTAGGATTTTGAAGAGAGAAAGTGGAACCGAAAAACTCTCCACCAGAACAGTAGAAAGGATTGTTCTGGAATATTCGAAAGGGGTCATCTATGCACGAATTTCTATGATGGCTAAACTCCCTATCACCATTGCAACAATATTCGGACTGAGAGGCTTCATAATACCTTCATGGACAGTGCCCTGACTATGGTGGATCTAACATTTATGGTATAGTAGGTTGTTATTGTTATGTTCCTT
>NLAW01001490.1:30815-50181 GCA_002370915.1 Metschnikowia lochheadii | reverse complement strand
GGGGGGGGGTTATAAGGTGCATATCGCCACTAGACGTGCGCGAGCGTTGGCTGCAATTCCCAAATATTATATAAGGAAGGCCATTCCCCGCGAAAGTGCACTATTATTTTCCCCAGCCAAATCCAAGTGAATACACACACTAATTCAGGGTACGAAATCTGGACTGATTCGGGGTAAAAAATCTGGACTAATTCAGGGTAAAAAATCTGGACTGATTCGGGGCAAGAAATTCATTCAGCGAAAGAAATCCAGTCTCGGGATAATGAATCCAGTCTCAGGGTAATGAATCCAGACTCAGGGTAATAAATCCAGACTCAGGGTAATAAATCCAGACTCAGGGTAATAAATCCAGACTCAGGGTAATAAATCCAGACTAATAACTCTATGATGTCTTGAGGCAACAAAATCATGATGTGTTGATATATTCTGATATCATTGTCACCGAAGATCTGGCTGTTCAAACCAACTTTACTTGCCAGTGTGTTCTATTGCTCCATCTACATGAGTACTAACTGTTTAGTATGAGTACTGACTAGTTAGTATAAGTACTGACTGTCTACTGTCTACTGTCTCTTTAGTATAATTACTGACTGTTTAGTATAAGTACTGACTCTACCGAGTACTGACTGTTTAGTATGAGTACTGACTAGTTAGTATAAGTACTGACTCTACTGAGTACTGACTGTCTACTGAGTTCTAATTCCTAGTTGATACTATGTTCGTTGATGGTTCTTCAAAGAGAGGGACCCCGAGTGGCTTATATAACTTTGACAGAGAAGCTGACAACGTACTATGAAGCTATTACAAACGACAAAGTGCTATGATGGTCATTTCAAACGATAAAGTCATATGATGGTCATTTTAGACTCCGTATGACGATCAACGTTGTATCACCCCCATACAATGTTTCCTGGCCATAGTTAAGATCTGACTGATTAGGCTTCATAATATAGAGGATAAGCAGGACCTTGCCTATGATGGTAGTCTAACATTCTCTATGTAGTGAGAAGAATTAGATTTACTAGTTCCAGACTCTATGATTAGATATATTAAATTCTAGATTCTGTGTGATTAGTTCTAGATCCTATGATTGAAATGTTTGTCTGAGATGATGTTCACGAGTTAGTCGAACTGGATGTTTTCACCCTGCTCCTTATTCTTTGCTATGATCTCGCTCTCGATACGAGCCCGCTCGGCCTTGGCCCGTTTACCCATTACCCGGGTAAATGCGATGAATGAGAAAACCAACCCAGCCGTTGCAAGCACAATCCAAATGATCAAGATGGCATAGTTGCGGCCCATGGCACCCTTGTAGGTGTCGAAGAAAATCACCTTGGTGATCTCATATGCAGCATGGATGGGCATGGCATACGTGAACCTGTAGAATTTGGGAGTCAATGCAATGGGAGCAAATGTGGCGGAGATATTGAGGATCACCCAGAAAAGCATCCAGAATCCCACCAAGGGAGGGTACAAGATGAGACACACCATGGCCATGGCCTCGTTCATGGCTCCCACTGCCCACATGGTCAAGAAGTTGGTGGCCCAATACACCAACCAGCCGGATTTACCAAAGGCAACGGTGAAATCGGCCTGGAAAGCTAGCGTGACCAAAGAAAAGAAGAAACTGATGAAGAAAAACCCAAGTACCGCAGCTAACACTCTGTAGAGAACCAACTGCTTCATCTTGACTCCGGAAGCAGCCACGCCTTTATGCACATCTGCAAAGAAGTTGAATGCAAAGAATGTCACGATGATCATGTAAATGAACCCCACCTGAGAAGGAGCTGTTAACACGGAATTCTTCACGGGGATCATATCTATGAACGTCATATCCAATGGCATGGAGTTGACCTGCACGGACCGGATATTGGAGAATATCAGCGCCACATCATCACCTTGAAACATTTGTTCGGAGATATTGTGTTGTTTGCGTAAAAACTCCGAGTTGATTTTCTGCACATTAAGCGTGACATATGTGTTCATGGCCATAAGATCTCTTCCTGTTTCATAATACGAAACCAATGAGTTGTACGACACATTGTAGTTGGTATCACCTTGGATAATGGCCTGTTTGAGATTATAAGTAGCATTTGCCTTGACGTAAATCGACAGCCAATAGCGTTGGTGATGGATTTGTCTCTTGATCTCCTGCTCCACATCATTATCATGAGAAGCAGCCAATTCCCTGAATTCCGTCATGTTCTGGATCTCCCAGCCTCCATAGGCCAGAGCCTTGGGTGAAGACAAGAAATCCCGCATGGCATTGCCAATAGCAGGGACCGTTCCATTGACGGTCTGGTCATCTTCAATGACCACCAACATTCGGAGATTCTTATACCGAGAACTTCTTTGGTAATTGGAACCCCAGTAAATGGAGAAAATCGCCAACACCAACACTCCAATGATGGTATAGTTCTTGATGGACTGGTAGAGCACAGACTTTCTCTGTGACTTCAACTTCTCATTGAAAAACGAATAGCTGGTTTGCATGCGCTGAACCACGGATTGTGTCCTGCTGAGCGGTTCACGGTTGTAATCTTCAGGGAGGTTTTGGTTGGCGTTTTCTGCCGTGAGTTGTTCAGGGGCGCCAACGAAGTTTTTTACCAGCGCCGACTCAACGTCCAGAGCCGATGTGGATTCCTTAGTCATCTGGAAATGTATAGAATCTAAAGGCTGTTTCTGTTTCAAGCTGTTTCAAGCTGTTTCAGAGCTGTTTTAGAGCTGTTTCACAATTGTTTCAGACTGTTTTAGAGCTGTTTCACAATTGTTTCAGACTGTTTCAGAGCTGTTTCACAATTGTTTCAGACTGTTTCAGACTGTTTCAGAGTTGTTGCTGTTTCAGACTGTTTCACAATTGTGTCAGTATTGTTTCAGTGTTGTTTCAGTATTGCTTTAGGAGTTCAATGGTCACAGTACGATTCACTATTCTGTGTCCTCTTAATGTGACCCGATAATGTAACCTCTTAAGAAATCTCAAATTAATGTTTCTTTCTATTGACTGATGGTTGCTTCAGTTGGATGGATGGTTGCTCCGAGTAGTTGGTTGCAATTAATTAGAGGGAGATTTCGCGAGGTTCCTGAGTGTATTTATATGTGTGAGGCATTGGGCAATAAGTCAGCAAGGCGCCGAGGAGAGCCCGGGCAAAAGACTTAATGCGGAATCGTACCCGAGCAAACGGCTGAAATGACGTCTACCGCGGCGATGAGAAATAAAGGGAAAAAGCGGCCCGCCGGATTTATTCCCAAACGGGTGCGCTCGTGCGAACCGATGTTCCCGATGCGTTGTTCCTTCATGCGGCCTTATGCGCGGTATGCAGTAATCATGCGCCTTTATTCTCCCCATCCATTCCCTGCTGCCCTCGTATCTAAGCCCGACTCTATGACGATATTCCTCGGAACTAAGCCTGACTCTATGACGATCCTCCTCGGAACTAATCTTGACTCTATGAGAAAGTTCCTTGGGACTCCTCGGAACTACTCCCATCTCTACCCCTGAATCTGAACTATTCCTGAATCTGAACTATTCCTGAATCTGAACTACTCCCGAATCTGAACTACTCTCGAATCTGAACTACCCCCGAATCTGAACTACTCTCGAATCTAAACTACCCCCGAATCTGAACTACCCTCGACTCTCCTTGAGCTACTCCTCGGTTTGTCTCAGTGCAGTCTGCTCGTTTACAACCCACACTCCCACACTCACTACACGCCTCACTGAATTCTCCCAGGCTGTAATACCGCCTACTCCTCCACCAAGTCATCCTACACTAACCCAACACTAACTATACACTAACTATACACATTATATTGTCTCATAATTGGCCCATAACTGTCTCATAACCGTTCCATAATTAGCCCTCAATTATCCTAACTATACTACTACAGTGTTTTTTAAAACTCTTCAAATCAGTGCGGCAAAACGACTCAAACCACACTAGCAAAATTAAACAACCCAATAGTTCGAGAAATAAGTGTTTTTAATACTTAATAAAGATTTCACATAAACGGCTTATTTCAAATCCTTGATCCTTACCAATTTTTAAGTCGTAAGTACGAAACTTTTTTTAATTATTGGTCTGCTTAATTTTGCTTGTCTGGTTTGAAACATATTGCCGCTCTGGTTTGAATAGTATTCAAAAAGACTGTATACCAGTCAATATACTACTAACTATAGTATACAGTGTTCCTTGTACTGTACCAGCCAATATACTACTAACTATAGTATACAGTTTACTTTGTACTATACAGTGTACCCTGTACTGTACTGTCTACTGTCTATTAATCTAGACTCTACTGATACAGTATACCTTGTATTGTACTGTCTACGCTATCTAATACTGACCTTATACCTGCTACTAACAGTCTTCCTACTAGTACTGTCTCATAACTGCAGTGTACGAATCTACCGTCTACTAAGGTTGATATTGTCCTAATATCAATTCTGTCTATTGATACTGATACCACAAGACAGTACACTATCACTAGAAAATGTCATGCTGTCTTAAATACAGTTCATACTGTTTCATACTAATGCTGGCTACTGTCTACTGTCTACTGTCTACTGTCTACTAACATATTCTAGTCTGTCTTTTAAGCTATCCATGAATCAAGATTAATTTGGTCTACTAATTCTATACTAATACTGCTTAATACTGTCTACTACTGTCTACTACTGTCTACTACTGTCTACTACTGTCTATTACTGTCTACTACTGTCTACTACTGTCGACTACTGTCTACTACTGTCGACTACTGTCTACTACTGTCGACTACTGTCGACTACTGTCTAATTGTCTACACAGTTTAGTAAGTACGATTTGTTAGGCCAATAGTGGAAAGTGACAAACAATCATCAATACTCATAGGTTTGAATACTGATATTCGGATCCACCAATTTACTCAGTCTGGCTAGAAAATAAAATATTATAGTCCAGCCTTATTATCATGGACGATAAGATTCTGGGGTCGTGTGAAACTCATAATGAGCCCTAGTTAGATTACATTACCAGACTCTAATCGAGTCCCCACGAAACACCTCCCTTTAATGAAAGTTAATGCTAAGAACGGTTAGGAGCCAGAGTACATTCCTATATATACCTATATATACCAATAACACTTTATTGATCCCTCCAGTTCAGGATATTGTGGAATAGTCGTGCATGACTCATAAATGGTGTAACTGTGAGATATCTATTGATATCCAAATATCTTCAAACATAATTCATAATATTCAGTTACTGTTATTCTCATATAGTCGTATAGTCATATATTCCATATTATGTTCTATTCTATATTTCATATTCCATATTCTATAATTCATATTCCTCTATATAATCCCTGTTTGCTGTGTTTCAGATCTGACTCATCTGCGTTCGCTGAGTCACGGTGAGTGGGGGTGCGCACCGACTCCACCATATAAATACCTCCCTCTCGCCCCACTCTTTCCTCCCGCCACCAATCAATTCCACATCCATTTATAGTGATACTTTACCACTATTCATTACCACAATTGATTACCACAATTGATTACCACTATTCATTACCACTATTCATTACCACTATTCATTACCACTATTCATTACCCCAATAATTCATTGAACATCAATCATTAATACTACTGAGATTGATACTACTCAGATTGATACTACTCAGATTGATACTACTCAGATTGATACTACTCAGATTGATACTTCTCAGATTGATACTACTCAGATTGATTATTGATTATTGATTATTGGCCTCCAATCGCAATTGACCACCAATAGCCACCATCACCTCAATTGACTAATTACAATTGACCTTCATTAACGCCACATATATTGACCATTGATAATTGATAGTGATATTATTAATTGGCATTGAGATTGACCATTAATTATTATACTACTCCCATTGACATTCTTAATTGGCATTGAGATTGACCATTAATTATTATACTACTCATATTGACATTCTTAATTGACGTTCTCAATTGATATTAATAACTGATAACTGATACTAACAATTAATATTAAAACTTGATATTGATATTAATAACTGACAACTGTTACTGACCTTCAATTATAGATACCACTGATATTGATATTGATATTGATATTGATATTGATACCTAATATTGATATTGAATTGGAATTTGATATTGGTAATTGACAACTGATATTGACAACTGATAGTGATAGTGATATTGAATAATTGATATCTCATAACTGTTATTGACATTGACCTTCAATTGAAACTACTCAGATTGTCATTGATATTGGAAATTGATAACTGTTCTTGATATTAATACTGTTCTTGATATTAATACTGTTCTTGATATTAATACTGATATTAATACTGATATTGACCTTCAATACCACTTGTATTGATATTGGTTGATAATTGATTTTTTTAATAACATCCAGATTGGACCACTTTACGACCTGAAAATGCCCGACTTTAAACAGGTGGATGTATTCACTAAGGATAAGTTCAGAGGCAATCCCGTGGCGGTCTTTTTTGATGCGGATGAATTGACGGATTCTCAACTTGCTCAAATGTCCGCATGGACCAACTTATCAGAAGCCACGTTTGTGCAGAAAAAGACGCGGGCCGAGGCCGACTATAAAGTCCGCATCTTCTCTTTGGAACATGAACTCCCTTTTGCTGGCCACCCAACCATTGGCACGTGCCAGGCGCTTTTGGAGAAAGGTTTGATTACACCCAAGAACGGGCGCATAGTGCAGGAATGTGGTGCTGGTTTGATCGAGTTGAATATTAGTGACGATGGTGAAATCACCTTTGCTTTGCCGTACGTTAGAAAAAGAGACGTTCTGCAGGAACACACGGATGCAATTGTGGCGGCAATTGGTGCTAAATCTTCAAAGAAATCCGCCATCTACGAAGTGGGGCCCGTGTGGCACGTGATCGAGCTCGACTCGGCTCAACAAGTTTTGGCTCTAGAGCCCGATTTCAACCTTTTGGAACAACTCACCGCTCAGGCTAAGTGTGCAGGTATCCAGGTGCTCGGTGCCCATTCGCCCGGCCACTATGAAACTCGGACGTTTCCCCCCGCCATCGGAGTTAAGGAGGATCCAGTATGTGGCTCGGGATCCGGGGCTACTGGAGCCATTCTCCGGGAATATGACGGTTTCTTGGGCAAAATCAACTTGACCCAGGGTACGGTTTTGAATAGAAACGGTAAGGTCACCGTCAACGTGGCCGAAGACAAGATTACCGTGGGAGGCCATGCAGTGACTGTAATTGATGGAACTTACTAGTCACGAAATAACCCAACAGTGATTATTGAGGAACAAGGAGCAATGAGTTGGATCACTAGGAGTTGGATCACCAAGATCTTACTGAGTCTTACTGAGACTTGCTGAGACTTACTGAGAGTCTTACTGAGTCTAACTGAGACTTACTGAGTCTGAGATTCTTATAATACTGAGGATGAATCTGAGAATTAATCTGAGAATTAATCTGAGGATCTGGGGTCTGTCATACTAGCCCCAATACTAGTCCCAATACTAGTCGCAATACTAAGAGTCTGACAATGGTGGGTTTGGCTAAGAGTCTGATTAAGAGTCTGATTAAGAGTCTGATAATGGTGAGTCTTTCTAGGAGTCTTTCTAGGAGTCTTAGTGTGAATCAAACTGGGAGTCCTGCCAAGAGTCTTACTGGAATCTGACTATGACTCTTATTAGGAGCATGGCTAAAGCCTGAATACTAATCTGAGTGCTTAGAGTCTCACATTAGCATAAGGCAGACAATTGTTGAGTGTTAGAGTCTCATTGAGTCTGACTAGGTGTCTGACTATGACTCTTACAAGAAGCCATCATGACCCTTACAAGAAGCCATCATGACCCTTACAAGAAGCCATCATGACCCTTGGCAGGAATTTGACAATCTTAAAGAAAAGGAGAAATACTGGGGAACGGCATTGATATAATAGAGTGAGTGATTTGTTGCTTTGTTGAAATCTGGTGGGGTTATTGGCCAGAGTGAGACGGTTGCAAATTCGCACCCAATACAATAGACTATATATGTCTATGAGCTTCGCACGACCCCTAAACCCCCAATACAAATCCTTCTTGTTGGAACGACCAACATGTTACAGATGAACTTACGAGACCAGTACATGTGCGATTACTGCATTTTCATGCCAAGCTATCCAGATGATACAACGTTGGGTATTGTTGAAGAAGAGACAAAGGTAGAGCCAAGGCTCTATGGGCTATCATCCAACTCTCATCTAACTCTCATCTAACTCTGAGCATTGTCTAGGAGAAGACAATGTAGATGAGAGAGATTGACGAAGGAGAAAGATTGACGAAAGAGAGAGACAGTGTGGGAGTTCCCCAGGACTACAGTGTTTTTTTAAAAAGATTCAAACCAGCCTCCAGATTTAAAGAATCCAAAATCTTGAATTCTAATGAAAATTGGTGTGAAACACTATGCCATTTTGATTTGAACGACTCTCTGAAGGGGTACGAACCTTTTTTTCAATCAACTTTTTTTTCAATCAACTGTTTTTTCAATCAACTTTTTTTTCAATCAACTGTTTTTTCAATCAACTGTTTTTTCAATCAATATTGGTTTGTCTATATTGGCTAGTTCTGGTTCCAAAACATTTTGCTCCCCTAGTTTGAATACTTTTGAAAAACACTGTATACTAAAGCATATGTTTAAATGGGGGGGGGGGGTTCTGTTGGCCCAAAAGGGTAAAAATCGAGTTTGCAGCCTGTTTCCTGGAATCTAACCTGGAACTTGGATTTGAACTAAACTATGGGAAAAAAAAAAAAAAAAAAAAAAAACTGGTCCCTCAAAAATTTCCCCATCGGTATTTCCCATATTTATAGACAAACCGTTGCTATGTGGAAAGTCCGGGTTCAGTCTCCTTTGATATGTGGAAAGTCCGGGTTCAGTCTTCTTTGCTTCGTGGAATGTCCGGGTTTAGTCTCCTTTGGTACCTGGAAAGTCTGGGTTTAGTCTCCGTTACTACATGAATAGTCTGGGGTGTTGAAAAAATCGGTAACAAGTACCTGTTCTTCATATGCCTCTGAGGTTACTACTACCGCCCGGTGCAGTGAAGCTAGAGCTCCCACATATAAAAGGGACTCTAGACCATATCCATACTTTAGGTAACTCATTCAAATATCATCTGTCTGGAGCATACCAAGATGCCTCCTAAAACCAGACCCATCAATGATCCATTGGACACTGACAACTCTATATCTTCTTCATTTGAAGAAAACACTCTTGAAAATCACTCTTGAAGTATCCATCCTTGAAGTATCCATCCCTGAAGTATCCATTCCTGAAGTATCCATTCCTGAAGTGCTTACATATCTTGATGAGACTATGAGGACAGTGTCCTTCAGTCAATTTCCACTGAACATTACACCATGGTTAATCTATGGTCCACCTGGTGCCTCAACTGCAACTATAGTTGCGGAAACATGTGTTGTCAAATCTACATGGGGTTGTCCTACAGGTATCTCCAGATCCCAGTGAGGTATTGAGGTATTGGGGTATCAAGGTATTGAGGTATTGAGGTATCAAGGTATTGAGGTATTGAGGTATCAAGGTATCAAGGTATTGGGGTATCGAGGTATTGAGGTATTGAGGTATTGAGGTATTGAGGTATTGAGGTATCAAGGTATCGAGGTATCGAGGTATCTTCGGGTCTCTGAGTTCCTGCCTCCTGCCTCCTGCCTCCTGCGCCATGGGCTATTGTCTGCCCGTCTATGACTCTCATTCATGACATCGTCTAAATCCTTTGGTCTTGTAAGGTACAACTTACATATCCCTGTATATCAATACATATACTAAAACATAGGTTGAAATTAACACATTAACAAATGATTATGGATGATTATCGATGATCAAAATATGATTATGGATGATCAAAATATAATCAAAATATGATTATGGATGATTATGGATGATCAAAATATGAATACAAATCATTGAATGCTTCCAAATTAGTTTTCTTGCATTTGGTATGGAACGGAGAATTGCAGTTTTGTCCGTTTCCAGCGCTAAAGCGCGCAGGGTGCGGAGGTATAACGTATGCTGCAACGGAGATTACCTTTTCGGGACATTTTAGCCGTCTTCGTTACACCCATAACCCAATCGTGCATACCAAAACTTCCACCAATCATTCCAACCAGGACTCCCACCAATCATTCCAACCAGGACTCCCACCAATCATTCCAACCAGAACTCCCAACCAGAATCCCCAACCAGAACTCCCAACCAGAACTCCCAACCAGATTATACATACCATAAACAATAATACTATAATGGTTTAACTATAAGAGTCTCGTAAACTACATTAATAATATAATTGTATTTACGAATGCTAATAGAGTGTCTAATATTAGCATAATTACGGGTGTCCCTGTCCTGTCCCTGTCCCTGTCCAATTATATCTACTTTGTCTGTCTGTCCAATTACATCTACTTTGTCTGTCTGTCCAATTACATCTACTTTGTCTGTCTGTCCAATTACATCTACTTTGTCTATCTGTCCAATTATGCCTCTGTCCAATTTACTTAGTTGTATGTTTGTCCTGTCTCTTTTTTTGTCTCTTTTTCTGTCTTTTTCTGTCTTTTTCTGTCTTTTTCTGTCTTTTTCTGTCTTTTTCTGTCCTGTCTCATTTTTCATCTCTGTCTTTTTCTGTCTCACAGTTTGTCTCACACTTGTCTTTTTCTGTCTACTTCTGTTCTCTCGTTTTCTCGCATTTTCCATTTCTCACTCCTCCATTCTCTGCGGAGCAATGGTGGTGGCTCCGCACTAGTGTGGGGGCAACGGCAACGCACACTGCACTGCACTGCACTGCACCCGCGCTGCTTACTAACCCACCCAAGCTGTAATATATAAGAGCCCTGCCATTCCCACCCTTTCCTCCGTCCCAATAAATTATTTTATAACCTCATTGATCAACTCAATTCCCGAAGTTGAACCGTCAATCCTGACTCAATTGTTAATTACTGATTACGGATCAATTGTTGATTACTCATTACGAATTAATTGTTGATTACTGATTACTGATTAATTGTTGATTGAATTATTGATTGAATACCTGATTGAATAACTGATTGAATAGTTGTTGATTGCGGAATATAATGTCGTTGATTGGAAAACAATTCAAGTTGGCCGATGGAAATACCATCCCTGCTGTGGCTTATGGTGCGGGAACTAAATGGTTCAAGTTACCGGATAATCATGTGGATGAAACGCTTGTCAAGTCCATCCTGACTGCTTTGGATAAGGGCTTCACCCATATTGATGCCGCCGAACTATACAATACCGATGCGGAGATTGGTGCTGCTGTGGCTGGCCGCGACCGCTCGTCTTTCTTCATTACCGATAAGTACTCCACCGGAGATACGAGCTACACGTTTTATTCCAAAATTGGCTCCCCATATGAGTCGTTGAAGTACCACTTGGAGGACAAGTTGAAGTTGGACTATGTGGACTTGTACTTGTTACACTCTCCATTTGTTTCCAAGGACCACCATGGCTTTGACTTGGAGGATGCCTGGCGTTCATTGGAGAAGTTGGTGGATGAAGGCTATGCCAAATCCATTGGTGTATCCAACTTTGCTGTGGAGGACTTGCAAAGAATTTTGAAGATTGCTCGGATCAAGCCTGTGGTTAACCAGATCGAGTTCAATGCTTTCTTGCAGGACCAGACTCCGGGTGTGGTGGAGTTCAGTCAGAAGAACGACATTTTGCTTGAAGCTTACTCGCCTTTGGGTCCAATCACCAAGGGTGACTCCAAGGAGTTCAATGAGTATTTGGAAAAGGTGGCCGCAAAGTACTCCAAGACTCCAGCCCAAATCTTATTGAGATGGGTGCTTGAGAAGAACATCTTGCCTGTGACCACCACGGCCAACGAGGAAAGAATTTCTCAGTTTGTGGCTCTCTTTGACTTCAACTTGACTGCTGAAGAAGTGGACCAGATTGCTACCATTGGAAAGAAGCAAAAGCCTTTGAGACAATGGTGGACCAAAGAGTACTCCAAGTACGACAACTAGACACAGTTTGAGTGAAGCTTTGAGATTCCAGAGATCTAGGATAATGTTCCATGCTCAATGGCACAATGTGTCTGGTATTCAACATCTACTTCAGTCAAACTAGCTTCATTGGCAATTATAGAAATAGGACCATCACATTGAAGTGTTTTATCACTAATCCCCACTTGTTCATAACGTGATCATAAATTGATCATAACATGATGATAACGTGATCATAAATTGATCATAACATGATGATAACATGATCATATGATTGTTGAACATGAGGATCCAGTACATCTTTATTGTCACTCACGTGACTGTGGTCGTGTGAAGGGCTCACCCCCAATATAAAAGGACAAGCTTCCGCTATTTTATAACACCACCAATATATATATATATATATATATATCAACTGAGAGAGGACATATCAAGATGTCTCCCAACGCCAAACCATCCCAATATTAACTAGTGTAGAGGTACTGATGTTTACTGAGGACTTGGACTGATTCTCTTAATGTGCAGGAGTAGTCTAAGGGTTTTGTAGAGCTTGTTTAGCTCTGG
This sequence comes from Metschnikowia lochheadii, assembly GCA_002370915.1. Taxonomy (NCBI): domain Eukaryota; kingdom Fungi; phylum Ascomycota; class Pichiomycetes; order Serinales; family Metschnikowiaceae; genus Metschnikowia; species Metschnikowia lochheadii. The sequence goes on along the minus strand of NLAW01001490.1, from coordinate 37,609 downwards.
TTATTGTTCTTGGTGAAGGCAATGTCAGTAAGAGTGTCACCATAGTAATATTGTCATTATTTTCTTCACTATGATTGTAATCAATGGCTAATCAATAGAACTCTGTCATAGTCAAGTCAGCATCATACTCAGTATCAATAATAGCAGTAGTCTGTCAGTCCAATAGTCTGTCAGTCAGGAATAGCAGTGTATTCAGTAGAATATTAATAGACGGTAATCATTCAGTAGTCAGTGGGTAGTTAGTGGGTAGTCAATCCAGTAGTAGTAATTGTCAGTCAATATCGCTGGGAAGTAGTATGGTTGATCGTAATGGTCAGTAGCACCCCAATATCGCCACTCTTACTACGATGTTCGGCAAGTAATTCCCCAAACTCAACTATAACATAGCTATAACATAGGGGATATCTTAGACTGGTCGTACATCACGATATTGGGCTCTGAGAAGACCAGAAAGAACAAGAACATAGTTTCGGTGGAGTACAAAGAGTACAACACTCTTTTTGCCATTGACGAGGAAATTCTGTTAATAAGCAACTGGAGTCCTTAAGATATTGGTCAATACATGAATTTTTAGAAAGGATGTGGCACAAGGCTGCTTATAAGTACTTTCATGCTTATAAGTATTTTCATGGGCGAGCGTCGTACATGCGCTAGGGGATGAAACAAAGGTGCATGATGTACCATGCACTGCATTGCACGCTTTTGTGGTACATGAGAGCGCCCGATCTGGTAGGCTTTCCGATCAACGGTTGCCACCCATGTATTGAGGCTGCATGTGCTGATACTGGTATATAAGAAGCACCATCCCTGCCCTAAATTCTTAAGAGTGTTTTACTTACACTGTGTTCGTTATGGTATTCAAGTTACAATAGGTTCATTATAATTTCTTACTTGATGCGATGTTGCAAAACCTAATAAAGTTGTTTAAGCCTTAAGAAATTTTTATACACTTTCCATGTATCCATTTATCGACGTATTGATGTATGAATTGATAGAGGTATTATGAAGCATACGCGGTCTGATCCCAATAATGGCCATTGCACGACGCCATATCAACGTTGTATGATATTAGACAGTGAAGGCCATCAACAATCACGATTATTGTCAGAGTGGGATTATTGCTAGAGTGCTGATCTTGTGCCTATACCCCATCTTTGAAAGGTTAAGTATTTCATGTTTTATTCTGTTCCTCTTACACGCAATCGCATGGATTTTGCGGTCACATCAAATTTGTGGTACATGGATCTTGCGGTAAATAGAACATGGAGGAGTCAAATCAACTTGCGGTATTTCAGAAAAGTACTGGTTTCTATTGCAACAGTTTTTGGTGGCAGTTTTTTCGTCGTTTTTGGAGGCCGTTTTTGGTCGTCGTTTTTGGTCGCAGTTTTTGGTCGCAGTTTTTGGCCCCAGATTTTGGTCGCAGTTTGCAGTATTTTCGCAGTAATTCCCAAACTTATAACAATTGCAATGCTGACTAACTGGGGAGTAACTTGAACTACACCATGTGAATAAAAAATGAGTCACCCCTAAAGAATTCGTGCATCGTGATTACTATGACTGACTATGACTGACTATGACTGACTATGACTGACTGACTGACTACGACTGACTATGACTGACTATGACTGACTATGACTGACTATGACTGACTATGACTAACCATGACTGACCATGACTGAAGCTGTTAGACCCATAGAGGAATTATGACCATAGACCGCATAATCCTAGCAATGGCCCTTGCAAATGCCGTATCACGGCTATCGTGGTACGAAATACTATGATTACCTTACCATTGATTATTGAGCGTTTCCAATTAGATCAAGGTATCAGTACTCAAGGCACTGCAACATCCAGTGTTTGATTGACCATTTTTGAATCATCATTCAGTCATTCGGATGCAACCAATTTTTTCAGGATTGCCATTTCCTTCCATTCATGTCGCCCTTCAATTTTTTGTTTTGACCATTCCTGATTAATCAATTCCTGATTTCATATTCGTTCATTTCCATTTTCCTCTTCCTCGATTGGATAACCCTTACTGCAGCATTGAATCCTCTTTTCAGCCACTTCAGTGTTGGTAGCTTCAACGTGTCTCCTATTTTCTAGACTAACCATCACCGTTATTCTGCTGGTGACTTTTTTGATGCCATTTTGATGCCATTTTGATGCTGTTGCCTTTTTGAAGCCATGTTTCTGTTCTTAGTTACTATGAGCCACCAGGCTCTGCTCTTTGAGGAACCATCATCGAACATAGTATTAATAAGGTATAGATTTATCAAAGAACATACCACTATACTAACTATACTAACTATACTAGCAATAGACACTACAGATATACCATACTCTAATGGATGTGGAACTTTAGTATTCACCCAGTGGCAACGGCCACCTTTTCGATGGGATGTGAACCATTCATGGCCAGTTGTTTCTGCATACACGGTTTCATTTGTCCTATTCAGATTCAATCATTAGTTTCTCATGAACAGATTCTACTGACTCTTGAAACACCAAAGTTCTCAACTATGGAACACATTTGGAACAGAGCTGAAACATTTAATCAGTGAACCACTGAACCACTGAATCATTCAAATACTGAACCACATTGGTTTTTTCGACTACTTGGCCCCGATTAAAAAAAAAAAGATGTCCCCAAGTCACGTGACCCGCCCGTTCATTCTATAATTATTCATTCACTACTAAGAGTTCCGGGAATCCGATTAATTGGTTCGAACCCCTCTATTTTGAAGTATCCCCTCCGAGCCAACCAAAACTTGCAAAATCAACATTGAACCACTGAACCACCAAACCACTGAACCACTAAACCACATCCGTACCTTTAAAATTGTCGTACCTCTGAAATAGTGGTGGGCAGATAAGGTGTGGTCGCGAAGATATGCTGCAACGAAAATTCCCCTTTTCGGACATTCCACCGCCACACTTAAGTTACCCCCTAACAAGCCGTTAATCCATTAATCCGTTGATCCGTTAATTCGTTGATCCGTTAATGCGTTGATCCGTTAATGCGTTGATCCGTCAATCCCTTGATCCCTTGATCCCTTGATTTATCAATTTTGTAATTTGTCAATTTGTTAATTTGTTATCTCATTGACTCGTACATACTATAATAATTCACCATGATGATCTAACAATACAATTCATATACAAATGCTAATAGAGGGTGTGTCTAAAAATAGTATAGTTAAGTATAAGGTCTTAATTTCTGTCCACCTCTCTGCCTCTGTCTCTGTCTCTGCCTCTGTCTCTGCCTCTGTCTCTGTCTCTCTCCCCCTCTGATTATTTCTGTTTCTATCTCTGTCTCTGTCTGTCCATCTCTGTCCAATTCTATCTCTGTCTCTGTCCAATTCTGTCCAATTCTGTCTCTACCTTTTAATATACTCCTATTGTTTATCCATACTTTTTGTCCAATTTGATCTCTTTAATTTGATCTCTGATTCTCTCCCCCAGGCCCAGATTCAGTGCGGATCATTATTGTGGTGGCGTTTCCGCGCGAGTGTGGTGCGGTGGGGCGGTGGCAACGGCTAAGCCAATGCAATGCACTGCACTGCATCCACAACCCACAACCCACAATGCTTACTAACCCAAGTTGCAATATATAAAAGGCTCTGCCATTCCCCCCTTTCTTCCTCCCTCCCAATAAATTATTTCTCAACCCATTGATCAATTCAATCCATTAATAAAGATTAATAAAGATTGAATTAGATTGAATTAGATTGAATAAGATTGAATTAGATTGAATTAGATTGAATTAGATTGAATTAGATTGAATTAGATTGAACAAAGTTAAATTGTGACTTTATATAATTGTTGATTGAATAATTGAGTTATTACTACTGAATTGACTTTTTATTATTGAATCGGTTGTTGATTGATTAATTGAGTCATTATACTGAACTGAGATTATCATTGACTCGATTGTTGACTGATTAATTGTTGATTTGCTGAATACTAATTGACTATTGATCGAGTTATTATTACTGAATTGAGTTATCATTATTGAATCGATTGTTGATTGAATTATTATCGATTGATTGAATAATTGTTGAATAATTGTTGGATAATTGTTGATTGAATAATTGAGTTATTATCGTTGATTGATTGAGTTATTACTACTGAATTGATTGTTGATTGAATCGATTAAGTCATTATACTGAATTGACTCATTATTATTGAATAATTGTTGATTACTGATTATAATGTCGTTGATTGGAAAGCTGTTTAAGTTGGCCGATGGAAATACCATCCCTGCTGTGGCTTATGGTGCGGGCACCAGATGGTACAAGCCATCGGAAGGAGAGGTGGACGAGCCCCTTGTCAAATCCATTGTGAGTGCTTTGGATAAGGGTTTCACCCATATTGATGCCGCTGAAATCTACCATACTGATAAAGAGATTGGTGCTGCTGTGGCTGGCCGCGACCGCTCGTCTTTCTTCATTACCGATAAGTACTCTACTGGTGACACTAGCTACAAGTACATTTCTCAAAACGGCACCCCCTACGAGTCGTTGAAGTACCACTTGAAGGAGAAGTTGAAGTTGGATTACGTGGATTTGTACTTGTTACACTCTCCATTCATTTCCAAGGACCATCATGGTTTTGACTTGGAGGATGCCTGGCGTTCATTGGAGAAGTTGGTGGATGAAGGTTACGCCAAATCCATTGGTGTTTCCAACTTTGCTGTGGAGGACTTGCAGAGAGTGTTGAAGATTGCTCGGATCAAGCCCGTGGTTAACCAGATCGAGTTTAATCCGTTCTTACAGGACCAGACCCCGGGCGTGGTGGAGTTTAGTCAGAAAAACGACATTTTGCTCGAGGCATACTCTCCTTTGAGTCCAATTACCAAGGGTGACTCCAAGGAGTTCAATGAGTATTTGGAAAAGGTGGCCGCAAAGTACTCCAAGACTCCAGCCCAAATCTTATTGAGATGGGTGCTTGAGAAGAATATCTTGCCTGTGACCACCACGGCCAACGAGGAGAGAATCTCGCAGTTTGTGGCTCTCTTTGACTTCAACTTAACTGCTGAAGAGGTGGACCAGATTTCTGCCATTGGAAAGAAGCAAAAGCCTTTGAGACAATGGTGGTCCAATGAGTACTCCAAGTACGACAACTAGACCGAGTGAGAGAAATTCAGAGGTCTAGGATAATGTTCCATGCTCGACTCAGTCTTACATTGGCACTACTCGGTCTTACTGACTAAATTGGCACTACTCAGTCTTACTGACTACATTGGCACTACTCAGTCTTACTGACTACATTGGCACTACTCAGTCTTACTGAATAATTTGGCAATTATAGATATATGTCCATGAATTGAAGTGATTTTCCCCCTAATCGCCACGTGATCCTTCACGTGTCGACAACATGATCTTATCTTATGGTATGATCATATGGTATGGTCATGTGCTTGGTCATGTTCCCAGTGACGTGTACCATATACATCACTTCCTCATTTGGTAGGAATCAAGTAGATGTCCGAACGAGTGCAATGAACAGCCTTGATGGTATAGTTCCTGGTCATATAAAAGCCTCAGTCTGTATCTGCAAAGTTGCAGAAGTATGGAGTAAGGTTGGTCACCTTATGGTGGCTATCCAATTCGATTTTGAACGGGTGTTTGACCTCTTTTCCAAAATCCAAGAAATCATTGACTATACCAAACGAATAAGGGCAGTCCGGGTCCAAGGCCGTGGCCGTTCCATGTTTAAAGTTGAATTTCGGTGGCTCTTTCAGCTTGGTGAAATTGGGAGAAAAATAATTGAGTGTGGGGAAATCCATACTGGTGAGAGGAGTGAGTTCTCCGTCCACTTTGGTATGGAACACTCTCTTGGAGTCCACCCACGTGGACGTACCAAAAAACGCCTTCAACAAATTGGATGCTGTCATATTGTTTGGATTTTGCTTTTGTTGGTTTTTGGATGTTAGGCTTTGGTGGTTTGGGAAATGTCTCTTTATATAGAGACGGAGATAAGTGGGATAAAAACAGTGGAAAAGGGGGAATGGAAAAGGGGGGGACCGAGGACCGAGAACGGAGAACGGAGAACGGAGAACGGAGAACGGAGAAAGGAGAACGGAGAACGGAGAACGGAGAAAGGAGAAAGGAGAAAGGAGAAGGGGGAAACTACAGCGGGTGAAAAGACTAGGAGGCATTGTTCAGATACTGATGCAGGTAATAACTCTCGTGAACCTGTTAAATTTCATTAACATAAATGAACATGAATGTGAATGTCAATGTCAATGAATGTCAATGAATGTGAATGTCAATGAAACAGAATGTCAATGAACAGAATGTCAATGAACATGAACATGAACATGAACATGAACATGAACATGAACATGAACATGAATGCGATTGTGAGGTTAATGAAACAGACTCGAGTTTTCTTGAATGCAACCTGTTGGGGTCTTTTCTGCAGTACCGGTGGTCATTTCCCCAGTTTTTAGACAATTTACCCGGAACCACACATTGACAAAGCCAAGCCTTTATTTTTTCCCTTTAAATCCTCGGCCCCATTGACCATTTCTCTTTTTACCATTTTCTTTTTGCCATTCTCTATTGACCATTTCTCTTTTTACCATTCTCTATTGACCACATCTTTTTACCATTTATCTTTTTTACTACTCATCTGGAGTTATGGAATTTCCTGCACAATGTCCTATACAATAATAATACCCCAGCCAAAATACAACATCACATGAAAAAAAATAATAATGAATTATGGTGGTGATTAGTATTTAAAAAGAGGTAGGGAGGAGTGGAAGGGGAGGAGGGGGGGGGGGG
>NLAW01001490.1:0-30791 GCA_002370915.1 Metschnikowia lochheadii | reverse complement strand
GGGGGGGGGGGGGGGGGGGGGGGGGGGGGGGGGGGGAGTCTGTATACAGGAAAAGAAATATTAAATGGTATTAAACAATTATTTATTTATTAATTTAATTATTTACTTTTTGGTGGAATTGGGTGTTGCAGGGCTCATAACCATCCTCATAGTATTATCGAGGGATTTATAAGAATTTCGAAGGACCTTTGGAATTGAAGGGTGATTTTCCTGCATAATATCTATGCCCTTGTTTATATACAGGAAATCTCCTATATATATATATATATATATATATATATATTTCTTTCTTATTGTTATTGTCAAGGGTGGATTGTTTTTTTTTTATTATGGTTCATTACCAGCAATGTGCTCGTAACTTTATTATATATATTTTTTTTGTCGCAGGGCTCATAACGTTAATTACAGTCTTTTTGAATACTACAGTGTTTTTCTAAACCATTCAAACCAGTGCGACAACACAATTCAAACCACACTAGCAAAATTAAACAACCCAATAGTTCGACAAATTACTGTTTTTAATACTTAATAAAGAACATAACATAAACAGTTTATTATTATTTCAAATCCTTGATCCTTAACAATTTTGAAGTCGGAAGTACGAAACTTTTCTAATTATTGGTTTATCTTAGGGGTATACGGGCCAATAATTAAAAAAAGTCTCGTACTTCCGACTTCAAAATTGTTAAGGATCAAGGATTTGAAATAATAATAAACTGTTTATGTTATGTTCTTTAATACCCTTATGCCTAAACTCTTATATTCGTTGATGGTTCCTCAAAGAGAGGAACCGGGGTGGCTTATATGTTGAACTTGAGCGACATGTGACTGATGAACTTGAGACCTGTACATGTGCGCGTACTGCATGTTCATACCAAGACTTCCAGATGAAACAATGTTGCGTATTGTTGAAGAAGAGAAAAAGGTATAGCTAAGCCTCGGTGGGCTCTCGTCTAAGTTTGGGCATTGTCTTCTCGAAGACAATGACGATGAGAGAAGATTGACGAAGGAGAGAACGTTTTAGGTGTCCCGAGGACTTACTATAAATATGGAGGATCCCGCTCATATTTGAGCGGTATCAATTGTTAGAATAGTTCACTGATATCTAGTTTAGATAAGAATATAAGTGACCTAAGATGCACCCTGAAACACCATACTTGAGAGAGTTGTTGGAGGCCAACGTCATAACAATTCCAACTTACCAGAGAGTTTATGGAAAACTTTCAACATTATATACCTTTGAGAGAAACGTGGCTGCGAAAAACTCTCCACCAGAACAATGGTAAGGATTGTTCTGGAATATTCGAAAGAGGTCATCTATGCACGAGGTTCTCTGAGAGCCAGATGGCCAAACGCCGTATCACCATTGCAACAATCTAACAATCGGACTGAGAGGCTTCATAATACCTTCATACGCAGGGCCCTGCCTATGGTGGACCTAACAGTTTATGTCAAATCTTTTCTTTATTAAGTACTAAAAACAGTACTGAAAACAGTACTAAAAATAGTACTAAAAATAGTACTAAAAACAGTACTAAAAACAGTACTAAAAATAGTACTAAAAACAGTACTAAAAACAGTATGTTAGATTCTGGTTACGTGCAGTACTCTGTTTTGTGTGCTTTGTATGTTTATTTGTCGATGATTCCTCAAGGAGGAACCATTTCACCTTATATAGACTAGTCCGGCATAGAGGAATGGAGGTCGTTCTGATCGACCAGTGCAGGGTTTTAACATCCACATGGGTAGTATACTACCCATGTGGGTCTAACACAGTACTAAAAACACTACTAAAAACAGTAATTTGTCGAACTATTGGGTTGTTTAATTTTACTAGTGTGGTTTGAATCGTTTTGCCGCTCTGATTTGACTAGTTTTGAAGATGAGTGTATTTTTTCGCAGGGCTCATAACCTATATTATTTTGTCGCAGGGCTCATAACCAATATAGAATAAGAGGAAAAGTATAGATTGGAGAATAATATAGATGGGAGAGAAAAAAAAAAGCATGGGATATAAAAAAAGAGAGTATATACTAGAATGGAACTGAATACTAAGTAAGAATTGATAATTAAAATATAAGGAAGTGTTAAGAGAGTGTGGGGATTGAAGGGGTAGGAAAAGTAGTAGTCAATTAGGACTGGGAAGTGAAGTGAAGTGGAGTGAGGGAACCACAGAGAGGCGAGGGTGTATGGTGTATGGTGTAGGGTGAGTAGGTAAGTGAGTAGGTAAGTGAGTAGGTAAGTGAGTAGGTAAGTGAGTAGGTGAGTGAGTAGGTAAGTGAGTAGGTGAGTGAGTAGGTGAGTGAGTAGGTAAGTGAGTAGGTGAGTGAGTAGGTGAGTGAGTAGGTGAGTGAGTAGGTGAGTGAGTAGGTGAGTGAGTAGGTAGTGTAAGTGAGGGGGGTTGAGGACTGGGGACTGAGGACTGGGGACTGGGGACTGTAATGGTGGAGCACGGTGCATGGGTGTAGAGTGAGGGTGGGCTCGTAACTTTAAATACAGTGTTTTTCAAAAGTATTCAAACCACCGCGACAATATACAGTGTTTTTCAAAACTATTCAAACTAGTGCGGCAGTATGATTCAAACCACCGCGACAAAAAGTTTCGTACTCCTTCGCACTATCTTTCAAACCAAATTTGCGTAGTGTTAGGTTTGAAACATGTTGTCGCGGTGGTTTGAATCATTTTGTCGCACTAGTTTGAATAGTTTTGTCGCGGTGGTTTGAATAGTATCGAAATACACTGTATTTTAAACCAGTGCGACAATAAGTCGAACCACACTAGCAAAATTAAACAAACCAATGATTCAAAAAAGTTTCTGAACTCTTGGCACAATCTTTCAAACCAAAATGGCATAATACAGTGTGTTTTTCAAAAACATTCAAACCAGCCTCCAGATTTCAGATTCCAGAATATTTAATTCTTCAATGAATGAAAATTGGTCTTTAAAACAGTATGCCATTTTGGTTTGAAAGACTGTGCAAAGTGTGGTTCGAAACCATTTTTTGGTTCGAAACCATTTTGCCGCCTTGGTTTTGAATGATTTTGAAAATCACGGTATGTCTGTTGAACTGAATTAGGATTAGGATTAGGATTAGGATTAGGATTAGGATTAGGATTAGGATTAGGATTAGGATCTGATGTGATCTGATCTGACCTGATCTGACCTGCTCTGGTTACCTTGTATATATACCTAAACACGGTGTTAATGATTTAGCGCTTTTACGCTTGCACTTGTGGAGCAGTGATAACGTTTGTTAGATTCCTATAAACTCAACCTAGGGGCGCCGTGACAGATTTACTTATCCGCCCAGTTTCGATATTGAGTATTTCCCCCTTTCTTATAGGCCAAGGCCATATATTTATTGGTCTACGTAGCAGTCAATCCAATATGCAGGTTGGATTAAAAGATCCTCCCAAACCACAATTTCTTCCTTGCCACAATTTCACCTTGGGTTAGAAATGTGGTCAACTTGCATATTCACCAAGTGATAAGTCTACACTTGTATGCTCCTCTATTTACGTTCCGGTAGGAAACGTGAACTTGAACTTTGCTCACGTGCCTACTGGCACGTCATCATGAGGTACAGATATCCCGCAAGTTCAATAGAAGTCACTTTAAGTCATTTTAAGTCACTTTAAGTCACTTTAAGTCACGTGCAACGTGCCATGCACAGAATGGGGAATCGCTTGAAAACGTTGTTCAGTGAATTTCTGTACCTGCTCTGTTTCAGAATGCAATTGACATTACAATACTGTAGGGTATCCCGGGTGGCGTAACATGTGCATGGTACATGTGTTTCAGGTTGGTGCAGGATTGCATCCCCTCAGGGTATATAAGAGTGAGCTTCCCCCCCTCCCCTCCTTGCTCTTTTTTTTTGTATCTCCTTCCCCTAGTTTCTCCTTTTGGACTAGCCAGGGAGTCTTTCGAATTAGCAATTGATTTTTTGACCATTCAATGAGAACTTAGGTCCTGGAAGTAATAGGTCTTGAGAATACTAAGACTTGAGAATACTAAGACTTGAGAATACTAAGACTTGAGAATACAGTGTTTTTCGAAAACATTCAAACCAGCCTCCAGATTTCAGATTCCAGAATATTTAATTCTTCAATGAATGAAAATTGGTCTTTAAAACAGTATGCCATTTTGGTTTGAAAGACTGTGCAAAGAATGGGGTCCGAAACTTTTTGAGTTATTGGTCTGTTTAATTTTGCAAAGTGTGGTTCGAAACCATTTTGTGGTTCGAAACCATTTTGCCGCCTTGGTTTTGAATAGTTTTGAAAATCACGGTATGTCTGTTGAACTGAATTAGGATTAGGATTAGGATTAGGATTAGGATTAGGATTAGGATCTGATGTGATCTGATCTGACCTGCTCTGGTTACCGTATATATATACCTGTACACGGTACGCGTCCATACAGGATCTCTCCACATGACAGCGCGAGCATCAAAGCATACATCTCCACTCTCAATACTCTCACCTTACCCACTTACACTTTCCCACTACCACTTTCCCTTCCCCTTTCTCTCCCCCTTTCTCTCCCCCTTTCTCTCTCCCTCTCTTCCTCCCCCTTTCTCTCTCCCTTAATCCCTTTCCCTTTCTCTCCCCTTTACTCTAACCCTCCTATTTCTCCCCCCCCCCCCCCTCCTTTCCCTTCCCCTCTTTACTCCAACTTACTTCCCCTTATTCCGTTTTACTCCCCGACTCAAATGGAAAAAGGTAGCCTTGTGTTTCTGAGTGGTACATCTGCCCGAAATACCAATTCTTCATCTGTGCCTTACTCAGATTCTGGGCTTCGCCATAGAAGAGCTTCGTTGTCCAATGATTATGAGAATTTTGACGATCTCATAAAACTGACGCAAACGCTTTCATTGGCTGAACCGCGTGCTTCAAAGTCGCGGTGGTGCTCGTGGTGGACTTTCTGGGGTGCGCCTATGGTGCTTACTATTTTGGCTGCTGTGGTGCGGCTTCATGGTATTGGGGCTAACCAGAAGGTGATTTGGGATGAAGCTCATTTTGGCAAGTTTGGATCTCATTATATCCAACACGAATTCTATTTCGATGTACACCCTCCTTTGGGTAAATTGTTGGTGGGGCTCTCTGGGTACCTTGCAGGATTTGATGGTGACTTTAAGTTCGATAGTGGGAAAGCATTTCCCGAAGGGAACCAGTTTACTCGTATGAGGATCTTTAACTGCTTATTTGGTATTGCATGCACTCCCATGGCATATTGGACTGCACTTGAGGCTGGTTTTTCTACCTGCTCTTCGTTTTATGTGGGGTTAGCTGTGGCTTTGGAAATGCTTTCGCTTACTCTTCTGAAATTTATCCTTTTGGATTCCATGCTTCTTATGTTTACGGTTCTGACTTACTTGTGCCTTTTGAAAATCCACACGCTCTCTGTGCAGGATAGACTTTTAACCAAGCCTGGTTTACTTTGGCTTACTTTAACGGGTCTTTCTATTGGGTGTGTTTGTCTGGTGAAATGGGTGGGTTTATTTGTGACGGTGCTTGTGGGGCTTTATGTGGTTTACGACTTGAGTCTTCGGTTTTATCAGTTGATAAGTCCTACAATAAGTGTTGAAACTATGAAAAATTCCAAGACGAAAAAATCTATTTGGACTTATATTTTGCATTGGATCTGCCGCATTGCGTGTCTTATTGTGGTGCCCGTGGCCATTTATGTGGCTGTGTTCCAAGTCCATTTCTGGGTGCTCTCCAAATCAGGTCCAGGAGATGGACTGATCTCGACGCTTCTCCAGGCTTCACTTGAAGGAAATACGCTTAAAAACGGACCCAGATCCGTTGCCTTTGGCTCCATGGTCACTCTCAGATCTCAAGGATTATCTCCCAACTTACTCCATTCCCATCCGCTGGTGTACCCCGAGGGGCTGCGCCAACAACAGGTGACCACGTACGGGTTTAAGGATAACAATAACGAGTTCTTGGTGGAGTTTGATATGGTCACTGCACGTGACCAGCACCGTTTTGCTACGCTTGTTTATGATGAAGCTACTCCGGACAATATCCTCGATTACAAGACCCTAGTCAAGGATGGTGATACTATTCGGCTTAACCACAAGGAAACAGGATGTTTTCTCCACCTGCATGCGTTTTCAGCAGCCATTCTGAAGTCGCTGTATGAAGTATCGTGTTATGGAGGCATGGAGATTGAAGACGAGAAGGATGATTGGGTGGTGGAGATCCAGACCCAGGATCAGTCGCCATCACCTTCCTTCCAGAACGAAGACCCTCAGGAACTTCATCCTATCTCCACCAATTTCCGTCTTCGCCACAAGACATTGGGTTGTTACCTTGCCACCTCTGGCTATGCTTACCCTGCATGGGGATTCCAGCAAGGCGAGGTGATATGCAAAGACCCGTTTTTATCTCTGGACAAGAGCACGTGGTGGAACGTGGAGGATCATGTGAATGATGAGTTTAAACTGCCGCCAGAGAAATACGTGGCACCCAAGCCCAAATTCTGGAAGGAGTTTATTTTGCTTAACTATGGTATGATGGCCTCCAACAATGCGCTTGTTCCAGATAAAGATCATTTCGATAACTTGGCATCTAGCTGGTGGGAATGGCCCATCTTGAGACGTGGTCTTCGCATGAGTAGTTGGATCATTGGAGAGCCTCGTTATTTCCTCATCGGCCATCCTTTCGTCACCTACTTTGCCACATTGAGTATTCCCGTGACGGTCCTCACGCTTTTGGTGCTTATTTGTCGCTGGCAACGACAACTGGCCGAGTTTAATATTCTTCTGGACGAATGGAACTTTATCTTGGCCGGTGCAGTGTTCCCCATACTTGGCTGGCTCTTGCACTACTTACCGTTTGTGTTGATGGCAAGGGTGACATACCTCCACCATTACGTGCCAGCGCTTTACTTTGGCATTTTTGTCACGGGGTTTTTGGTGGAGTACTTTGTGTCACGCAGGACGTCGGGCGTGGTCAGACATGTGCTTTTTGGGGTGCTTTACGTGGTGGTGTTGGGCGTTTTCTGGCGCTACAGCCCGCTTGCCTTGGGTATGGTGAGTCCCCGTAAGGACTTTAAGCACCTCCAATTGCTTAGTTCATGGCAACTCTAGAGAACTCCAGAATTGAAGAATCTTATATATATACCATAACAATACATAGACATTCTGAACCTACTTCTAGGGTGTTACCTAGGTCTCAATCTTCTTAATGGTTTCAATATACATGTATCAGAGTATGTTCTACCCAGTATGAACAAAGTATTAAACGTATCCACATCCTACTGGACCACACTGCCACACTGTACTGCCATACTGACATACTGTACTGCTATATTGTACTGCCATACTGTACTGCTATATTTTACTGTATATATTGTACTGCTATACTGTATTACAGTACTACTATACTGTACTATAATACTTAAGAGTAGGGTAGAGTGGAAGGAGAGTAGACTGAGGAGACTGAGGAGACTGAGGAGACTGAGGAGACTGAGGAGACTGAGGAGACTGAGGAGACTGAGGAGACTGAGGAGACTGAGTAGATTGAGTGGAACATATGGAGAGTTGAAGAGATGTAGTATATGTTTAGTATAGTGGATCATAGACAAGTTCTCCGACTTGGTGTAGGAAACAACACCTGACATAAGAACTTCTGAACCACTACATAATATCACCATGTACCACATACTGTTAGATCCACCATATGCAGGGCTCTTCCTATAGATGGATGTATCAAGAAGCCTATTCTGTTATTATATATCCTAATAGTGGCCAGGCCATCACTCTACCAAGTTCTAGAACAATCTCCATTGCCCTAGTGAAGAGTTTCTCTATCCCACGTATCTCTCAAAGTTACATAAACCTCTCTCTTCAAGGAACCATCAGCGAATATAATATTAATAAAGCATAGATGTATCAAAGAACATATGATCATGTGATAGTATTGGTTGGAACGTCAACGCTATTATTCTGGTGAAGAATTCTAGGAGCCACTTTACTCTAGAAAACACTAAAAATTCAGTTTAGTTTACTCCTTCTATTGAGGAATCTTTGGTGAATAAACATAGTCAACAGGATACCTGACATAGTACCAAAGTACATAACAATAATGATGGTAGTATAATTGTGGCAGTATAATTGTGGCAGTATAATTATGGAGTACAAGTATGGAGTACAAGTATGGAGTACAAGTATGGAGTACAAGTATGGAGTACAAGTATGGAGTACAAGTATGGAGTACAAGTATGGAGTACAAGTATGGAGTACAAGTATGGAGTACAAGTATGGAGTACAAGTATGGAGTACAAGTATGGAGTACAAGTATGGAGTACAAGTATGGAGTACAAGTATGGAGTACAAGTATGGAGTACAAGTATGGAGTACAAGTATGGAGTACAAGTATGGAGTACAAGTATGGAGTACAAGTATGGAGTACAAGTATGGAGTACAAGTATGGAGTACAAGTATGGAGTACAAGTATGGAGTACAAGTATGGAGTACAAGTATGGAGTACAAGTATGGAGTACAAGTATGGAGTACAAGTATGGAGTACAAGTATGGAGTACAAGTATGGAGTACAAGTATGGAGTACAAGTATGGAGTACAAGTATGGAGTACAAGTATGGAGTACAAGTATGGAGTACAAGTATGGAGTACAAGTATGGAGTACAAGTATGGAGTACAAGTATGGAGTACAAGTATGGAGTACAAGTATGGAGTACAAGTATGGAGTACAAGTATGGAGTACAAGTATGGAGTACAAGTATGGAGTACAAGTATGGAGTACAAGTATGGAGTACAAGTATGGAGTACAAGTATGGAGTACAAGTATGGAGTACAAGTATGGAGTACAAGTATGGAGTACAAGTATGGTAGTAAAAGTATGGTAGTGTTATGTTCTTTAATACATTTATGCCTAAACTCTTATATTCGTTGATGGTTCCTCAAAGAGAGGAATCGGAGTGGCTTATATACCTTTGTGAGAAACGTGGTACCGAAAAACTCTCCACCAGAACAATGGAAGTATCGTTCTGGCATGTGCAAAAGGGGCCTCGGATTCACGAGTTGTCAACGATCACATGCCGTGACACGGCATTTGTAGTCGACACTACTAGAATCGGGCATCGTAGGCTCCATAATACATCTATAGGCAGTGTTCTACCTATTGTGGATCTAACAGGTAGTATAAGTATGGAGTATAGTAACCTTGTGCTTGAGTAGTATGAAGCGCTATTATAGGTGGGAGGTAAATAAACTGACTTTTTTAAAGACAATTCAGTCTAGACTCTATACTTGCTATTATCTATAATTTTTTAGAGAAATCACACCCCAACTATAGATTACCATGGCCGTGGCAATGGGTCTGGTCTATAGCGGAGTCGTGGTGTTGTATGCAGTACAATCTCAAGTAACTATATTTCAACCTTCACCTACTATTACCTACTATTACCTACTATCACCGACTATCACTTATCATCTAATATTACCTGCAGCCCCTTAATATTGCTTCTATTACCACCACCTCTTACTATTACTCTATCACATATTATCACCTACTATGGACTCTACTCTGATTACTCAGTGAGTGAGGATCGATTTCTTACTATATCTTATCCAATTTCACTGATTTTCTAGTTCTAAAAGTACGTATGCATAGATCTTTTTTCAAGATTTCTATTGGAAAGATACTAGTATAAAGTAATTACTAGAAATATTCGATTTTCAGGGCTGAAAAGTTCTCAATGTAGTTCCAAATTTACCCTCGCAGGTTTACATTTTTTCGCAACCACACCTGCAGTTGCGGAATCTCCTCACACACTTCCACCACCGTTATCACCGTGAATATCCATAATATCCTTACACCACTATTGTCACTTATCACTATTGTCACTAATCACTATCATCACTAATCAATATCATCACTAATCACTATCATCACTATATCAATATCAAATCAGATCCACAAATAGTTTTCACATAATGACAAAGAACCTCTCAGAGTATACTCAAATCGCGTTACTACGTACCCACCATACTCACCAGCATTACAACAATACTACAACAATGCATTAATACATTGGTGAATTTATACATTGCTCAAAATACTAGTCTTATAGTCTTATAGTCTATTAGTCTATTGGTCTTATAGTCTATTGGTTTTATAGTCTATTGGTTTTATAGTCTATTGGTCTTATAGTCTATTGGTTTTATAGTCTATTAGTCTAATAGTCTATTAGACGAGGTAACCCTCGGCAAGTCGGACTTTGGCTTCTTTGCTCAACACCTTCTTCATCCAAAGAAAGAAAATTTTTTACGTTGGACTGGACCGGCTTATGACAGTGACATGACTCAGCAGGGGAATCTAGCACTATTAGCTAAAAGAGCCGTGGTTCTATATGACCCTTCAATGGTTAAAGTCAAAAAAGTGGAAAAGACCCTGGTTCCAGAAACGTCCACTGCTGGAAAAGGGGACAAGGTGAGTGCACCTCCCAAAACGACTGGTGGAGAAGCACCAAAAGCCGCCAAAAAGTCATGGTCCAACCCCGCCCTCAGGGATATGGGTATCCCTCGAGTGTCGCTTCCGTCCCGGAACTGGATGATCTTCTGGACTCTTCTTGCTTCAATTGGTGGAGGTATCTATAATATAGGAATCGAACCTATGGCTCAGTTGTGTAAGAGATAATATTGCACTACTAGTAGAAGCTGGTTTAGATCTACCCTCTGTGGTATTAGAGTCTGGATCATTAACCTGGGAAACCATTACCTCTAGAAATCTTTAAAAGTTGAAACATGGACTCTATAGCTTATGATTCTACCAGAAAAAAGAAGGCCTGGTAATTTTAATAGGAACCTAGATTACCTTAGAATACACTGACCTATGAATGTATTATAGAATCCGTCATAGAACCCATTGATCTATAGTTGAATCAATGGACAGATACACATGGAATCAAAGCCACACTCCAGAATGGAGTTAATCACACTGCTAACAATAGCCTCATCACCAGGTTCACTAACAATACCTACTCATACAAACACTACCAACTCATATAAACATTATCTACAGCTTTGTGAAATTAATATGTATTACCTGATAAATAAAAAAAAAGATTTATCTTAGTAAACATCGAAAGAGTCAGAGTACTAGTCTATTAGTCTATTAGTCTATTAGTCTATTAGTCTATTAGTCTATTAGTCTATTGGTCTATTAGTCTATTGGTCTATTAGTCTATTAGTCTATTGGTCTATTAGTCTATTGGTCTACAAGTCTACTAGTCTACCAGTCAACTAGTCTGTAATAAAATAAACCAACCTCTTTAACCAAACTGTTTTTCACTCTATTCAAAACCAAGATCTTCTAACTTCGACATTTTCTGTCTCTTTTTCTGCCTCTTTTTTTTTGTCGTCTCATGAGCATAATCTCTAATCTCTAGACCTACATATACCCGGTTACTTTACCGGTCTCAAGAAGAATTAGAGACGATCTTAATATCAATATCATCGGAGACTTGATGTTTAGAACTCAATGAAACAAAGCAACCCGAACAAACCTTAAAGGCCAAAATGGAGGAGATCTCAAAGCAATTGAAAGCTTTGCATTTTGAGAAAAGCAAGTGTGAGTCAAGCTTGACTCATTCCACCAACGAATACACCAAGATTACCCAATTGTATGGACAGGTGAAAGAAGCAATCAAGTCGCTCAAATTAAAGCTTAGTGACTTCGACACCTAAAAGGAAAAGGTTTACGATGACATCAACAAAATGAGCACAGAATTGTTCCAGTTGATCGAGTTGACCCAAGAACAAAGGGAGTGCTAGAAACACAAGTGTTTAAATACAGAACCTAGCTTGAAACAGCACAAAAGGTCAACCAAGAACTCAAGCTTAAGTTGAAAATGGCCGAAGAGAAGGCTCTGGACACTGTACCAGACAACAAAAGTGGCCCCAACTTGCATGAATTCCAAATTGAAATCAGTCAGTTGGAAGAAAAGAACTATAGCTTGATGGAAAAACTCTGGGCTGTTATGGAAACACACGAGGCTGTTATGGAAACACACCGGGCTGTTATGAAAACACACCGGGCTGTTGTGTTCATGGTCCACAACCCAGTCTCTATGTTCATCGATCCCTTCATATGATTATAGATTATAGATATAGATTATAGATTATAGATTATAGATTATAGATTATAGATTATAGATTATAGATTATAGATTATAGATTATACATAATATATGGGCCCCATTACACAGGCCCGTACAGCATGAGTATATAAAGACCTGCTATGGATTATATGGAGCCGGACTTGGAAATGTGGCTGATGGTTATGAGCAAGCACATCAACGTCTACTCGAATGATTAGTGTAGGGCCTCAACATCCGTAACACTAATTACTATGAAACGAGAAAATGTTTGATGATATATCTTTAAAAGGTATATGCATAGAGGGTATGAAAGGTGATTACTTTGAAAGGTGAGGACTGTTTTAGTGGGACAATGGTGGTAGTTGTGGTTGTGGTTGTGGTGGTAGTGGTTGTGGTTGTGGTGGTAGTGGTTGTGGTTGTGGTGGTAGTGGTTGTGGTTGTGGTGGTAGTGGTTGTGGTGGTAGTGTAGAGTCCAGGATGTTACTGATAACTCATTCGTAGTCACTGTCCACACACTTACTATACTTCGAATTATATATGAATCAATCAAACTGCTGTTAATTAAACAGTAATTTATTCCACTTATCAATCACATCAAATCCAAATCGGTATACTCAGTCTTAAATCTCCTTAGTACTTTCTGATCTAGCTTTATGTCGTGATCTAGCCCCATATTTTTGCCTTCTCTATTCCTGAAACTCACTAATTCAATTAAATAATCAACTTGTGGAAGTATGGATACACGAAGATGATCAGGTGGACTTTGCTGGTGTACAAATCTGTTTATCTCTGAACTCAAATATTAACCCCCCTGTTTTGCAGCAACATTGAACAAACATCCAAAGCGCAAGTGGTTTAGTGGTAAAATCCAACTTTGCCATAGTTGGGCCCCCGGTTCGATTCCGGGCTTGCGCAATTTTTTTTGAATTTCTTCTTTTTTTTTTGCTTGAAAATTTTGAACCTTTCAACTTTTCACTGTTTCACCTTAATACCCGGTTATCGGCTACTATAGATTGTTTAAGCTTTATTAGGTGCGAGACATCTCCTCGCTCGGACATGGTTATATGCAGTAACACAATATAGAAGCACTTCTTTTTGGCCCGATTCCACCGAGACAAACTTAAAATGTATTATTCAAAAATTAATGCTCTTTCTTCATTCTAATTCCCAGCAGTTACCCGCAAAACCCAGTCACCTTGCAAGCTGGTGATGGCAGCCTGAATGTGGCGGTTTTGAAGGTCAGTGCACGTGATCGCGCGCACCCGTGCACCAACACATCCAAACACCACACAACATCATCAACATCATCAACACCCAAGACTCACACCACCACAGATCATGGAATACGAAAGCACGTATCTCGACATGGACCAGCGCAATCCAAACGTTGAAGACCAACATTTCATAGGCCACGATGCCCCGCTGATCCTGGAAGACCCTCACCATGGGGTGGTGGGCGAGGAAGAACTCTTAGCAGCTCAGGCCGCGGCCGATGCCGCCGTAGCCCAGCAGCAAGAGCATGGAACGCCTGGAGGAGTCTTCAGCAACGTGGGCCAAGGCCTTGTGGGTAAAAACCGTGACATGATGATGCAGTACTGGCAAGAAATCATCAACCTGATTGAGCATGATGAGCACGATTTCAAAAACCACCAGTTACCCTTGGCCCGGATCAAAAAGGTCATGAAAACAGATGAGGACGTGCGTATGATTAGTGCAGAGGCCCCAATTCTTTTTGCAAAAGGCTGTGATGTTTTCATCACTGAATTAACCATGAGAGCATGGATCCATGCGGAGGAGAATAAACGGCGCACACTTCAAAAGTCGGATATTGCGGCTGCTTTAACCAAAAGCGACATGTTTGATTTCCTCATTGATGTGGTTCCTCGTGAGGAGGAAAGACCCAAGAAAAGTTACCGAGACTCATCGTTTCCACCTCTGCTGCTCCATAACCCAATGAGGCAAAGCATGATGCAACACGGGGCTCCGACCCGAAACATGGGCCATTTACCAAACTCCCATTTGCCCAATCTGGTGCCGAACCTGATGCTGAGCCTAGTGCCAAATTCCCATTTGCCCAACCTGGTTCAAAATCTGATGCTGAATCTGATGACAAATCTGGTTTCCAACCTGTTACCAAACCTGGTGCTCAATCTGGTCCCCAACCCGTTGCCCAACCAATTGCCCAACCAAGTGCCGGAGAGAACCTTGTCAAATCTGTCTGAACTGCCATTACAAGAACTGCATGGACAACCACCATCACTTCAACATGATAAAATTGGAGGCAGGCCCGAGCCACAGCCAAACCAGAATCTGCCACAACTACCGTTTGCAGACAGAACGTTGCCACAGAATTTACCGGAGGAGACCGAAAACCTCGAGAACCAACCGTCAAACGAAACACCCGATTCCGGGGATAAGCCCGGGCGCAATATGCAGAAGGCCATGGACGGCGAACAAAAGGATGGGCCTTTTTTTGAGTCATACCCACCATATGAAAACGAATATTAGTATCATAACGCTAGAATCTTTTGGCTTCAAAATTTCGTTGGGTCACATCTGATAATATTCTGAACCTCTTCTTGTTTTTTTTTTTGTTTTTGCAAAGTATGACCTTGAATTCGGTTTAATTCTTTAATTTTCTGACCAACCTGGTTTGAGACTATTCAGGTTACTCCACACTTCAGACCATTCGGGTTACTCCACACTTCAGACCATTCGGGTTACTCCACACTTCAAACCATTTAGATTTCAGGCCATTCAGGCAATTGAGGTCCGTTGAGGCCCGTTTTTCCAACCAAATATGGCTACGGACCCAAATTCGAATCCCATCTAAAGTCTTATCCAAATATGATTTGCAGTTGGGATGCAGTTGCACACATTTGCAGTCGGTGGGGCGATCTCCGCACTCTCGGTGCATCTCGGGTTCCGCGTGGATAAGTGCAGGCGCAGGTAATGTGCAGAAAAAAAGTCACTCGATTGCCGTCTTTATCAGCACTGATCACCCAAGCAACCTTCCTCCCCTCATGTTCTTTTTATATAGAACTGCGGTATTTCTGACACGAACTCTTCCTAGAAACCGAACCCTCTTCAGTATACTAAGACCACAAAAAATGAATTTAATGACCATTTCACAACTGTTAGATGAAGCGTACAATAAGCACAAAATCGTCCCCGAAGTCATTGACAACTTCGCCAGTCAGGGCTTGCTCACCATTGAGTACTCCCCTAAGGACCAAGTCACCATGGGCAACACCCTTAAAGTCAAGGACACACAGAAAGTGCCCAAGATCCAATTCACCTTGAACTCGCCAAACCAGGAGCAGGAATTGCAAGTCAACCCGGACGACCGCTTCATGTTGGTGTTGACTGATCCTGATGCGCCATCCAATAAAGACCCAAAGTGGTCTGAGTATTGCCACTGGATTGCATCAGACTTGAAGCTCAGTCCCAACAACAATGGCAATGCCGACTCGTTGTCGACCATCTTGGACTTATCCAAGGCAACCCAGATCTTGCCTTATGAAGGGCCGGCCCCTCCTGAGAAGACAGGCAAGCATCGGTACGTTTTCTTATTTTATAAGCAGGATCCGCTTGCCAACTTGGTGGTTCCAAAAGACAGGCCAAACTGGGGAACCGGCACGCCTAGATCAGGGGTCAGGGATTGGGTGAAAAAGCACGGTGGCGACAGCAAATTGTTGGGAGTCAACTTTTTCTATGCCCAGAATGAAGTTCAAGAGTAATGCATAGCTTGAATGTTTCCTTGATAGATATGGAGTATATGAGACATTTTAAAGTGAAGTAGTAAGACTGTAGAAGTAAGAGTGTGAGTTACTGTGATAACAAAAGTAACTGCACTGCCCTATCTATCGTAAGCGAGCTGAGCTGTAATCCTTCGGACTGACCACTAAACCCTTGCCTTTGGTGGCACCTCTGTAAATGGTTTCTATGATATCGATCATCTCTTGCTTGTTGTCGATGAGAAAGTTCAACTTGTTATTGTTGCCTGTACCAAAATCACACATCATGTGCTTGTTCCGGTGGAAGAACATCACGGTACAAGGATCGTACAATTCGTACATCTCGTTAAAGTCGGGCACCTTTTCAATGTCGCAGAGATAGATGGCAGCAAAGTTCTTGACCTTCTCAGCCACTGCAAAGAGAATCTCATCCATGATCATACACAGCCGGTCAGAATCAATGCCAAACCGGATAATCACTAGCCTTTTGTCTTCAGATAAGATGGCCTGGTCGACATGCCAGCCGGTTCGGAGATGCGGGAGAAAAATGGAACTCATCTTATTGGCTTAGAATTTGCTATGGTAGACGTTGTGATGACTTGATTTGTCGCGCAGCCGAAATCACCGTTTACCGTGAAGAGGGAACCAGGACCTAAATCGGCCACCAATAAAGAATCACCAAATATACCATGGTCAAATCATATCCAGCTTATACCATCTATTTAAATATTGTAACTGGCTTGTTTATTTAGTACTTTCAAAAGTCTTGCTTTTGTAAGGCAGATTCATTTGACACACAACACAGGACGCAGGACACAGTGTAGTAGACCAAGGAAAAAAGGCAGGGAAAATAACGAGGGGGGGATCTGGTATTTTTATAGACAAGTTACCAGACTTGTTTGTAGACGTATGAAATCTGAAACACTTATCCCGGCCCGTTCTGCAAATGCAAATGCAAATGCAATGCGTCATGTATTGTGTTTGTGTCTGTGTTTGCATTTGTGTTTGTGTCTGTGTTTGCATTTGTGTCTGTGTCTGTGTTTGCGTCTGTATCTGATCTTTGAAACGCACCCCGTGAATCATGCACAGCAATAATATGAAACATTAAGCATACGATCAGAGGGGTATATATAGCCCCACCTTCCCTCCTTTTGTTCTCTTATTTTCTGTAACTGATTTACGCTTTTACAAGGAGTTGTGGGTTTCAAAGACGGTGCGAATTTGCAGCCACCAATATCCTTCCTTTGATTACAATATAAATTGACGCTTCTTCGTGTCACAAACTTGGAAGAGATTAGGGCTAGATGATTGAAATTAGTACTGATAACTCTAGAAGTGAATCTACTGATCTGAGCGAGAGTTCTGCCTCAAATGAAGCCAAAGTACAGGAAGAACCCACAGATGGCTTTTTTAGGAAAGATCCCGATTCACCTTGGTATACGTCTAGTGACCCAAAGCTCCAAAAGAAAAACGAAACTGTACAAGATATCGATGTGCATATTTACACGTCACCGTTTGTGTACAAAGCCCAAACTTCCATGGATAATAGCATCATGATCAAATACTCAAGGTTCAGGCGAAAACAGCAAAAAAAAGATCCGTTTTACTTCAAATGGGGATTATGGATGAACATAGGGTCTTCTAAGTGCATGCACGAAATTCTTGAAACACAAGGCCAATTGGAGGCAAAAATGAATGAGCCAAAATGGCGGTCCCCTGGCGACATTACCATCTTGAGACTAGGCTTGGTGCCAGGTCAAAGAGTGAATAAAGTCGCTTTGAAGGTGCCTTTGGCCGAGCAGAGGGACTTTTATTTATCCTTGTGCAACATATCCATGGATAGTATTTTATACCGCCTGGAAGGGGTACATGGTGAGTAAATTCTATCACGAACTCATAGACTATACTAACAACAGTTCCAATCATTGGTATGAGTTTGAGACCAAAAGAGAATTACGCTGTGGTCAAGCTCTGGCTTGGATCGTGCGAAAGCGGTCAAACGGAGCCTCAACAAATTTTGCACCTTTTACAGAATGTGGCGGCTCTAATCCCAGATGAATACGTGGAGATTATTGCTAGTGGAATATACATCCGAGAAGAT
The DNA here is from genome assembly GCA_002370915.1 of Metschnikowia lochheadii. Lineage (NCBI taxonomy): Eukaryota > Fungi > Ascomycota > Pichiomycetes > Serinales > Metschnikowiaceae > Metschnikowia > Metschnikowia lochheadii. Next base: position 12,826 of record NLAW01001490.1, on the reverse strand, counting down.
GGAGAATCCTATCGAGTATTTGAATTTGACAAACCGGACGAGTGTTGATATCAAGAAGGGAATGCATCTCAGATTAAGCGAAGATCAAATCGCACACTGGTTCCGGTACTCAGCAATTTTTCACAGCAAAATTTCACCAGACCTATATTGAACCCAAACACCAAAAAGCCGACCAAATGCCAGAAATTGAACTCGGAATCACCGCTGATATGCATGTCCATCTCCGGGACGGTAAGATGATGGAGCTCATCACGCCTACAGTCAGAGAAGGAGGAGTCTCTGTGGCCTACGTGATGCCCAACTTGGTTCCTCCCATCACCACCATTGACAGGGTAGTGGAGTACAAGAAGAAGCTTCAGGAGCTTTCTCCAAAGACTACGTTCTTGATGAGTTTCTACTTGTGCAAAGAGTTGACGCCAGAGTTGATTGATGAGGCAGCCAAGCTCGGGTGCATACAAGGTGTCAAGTGCTATCCAGCAGGAGTGACCACCAACTCATCAGCAGGCGTGGACCCCAACGACTTTTCTTCGTTCTACCCGGTCTTTGAGGCATTGGAAAAGAACAACTTGGTTCTCAATTTACATGGTGAGCGGCCTCCAGCCAAGGACGAAGACATTCACGTGTTGAATGCGGAGCCCAAGTTCCTCCCAGCACTCAAAAAGTTGGCCCAAGACTTCCCTAACTTGAAGATCATCTTGGAGCACTGTACCACCAAGAGTGCCATTGAGACAATCCGGGAAATCCATGCTCAAAACCCAAGCTCAAAAGTAGCTGCCACCATCACCGCTCACCATCTCTCTTTGACCATCGACTCGTGGGCCGGCAACCCAGTGAATTTCTGCAAACCCGTGGCCAAATTACCAGAGGATATGAGAGCTTTGGTAGGAGCAGCAACAAGTGGAGAGCCCTTTTTCTTCTTTGGATCCGACTCAGCTCCACACCCTATAGAGAGCAAAGCCCGTCACGTTGGAGTGTGCGCAGGTGTATACACGCAATCGCATACTATAGCATACTTGGCGGAGGTTTTTGAGTCTGTTGGCAAGTTGAACAATCTCGGAAAATTTGTGTCGAAGCACGGGCTTGAATTCTACGGAGTGGCTGAAAAAGATATCGTCAATAAGGACAAGGTTTACTTGGTGGAGAGGGAAAACTACGTACCTGAACTCATCGGCAAGGACGAATTAAAGGTTGTGCCATTCCAAGCCGGGCAGAAACTAAAATACGCTATTGAGTGGAGATAAGCGAGATTGTGAATAACGAGCCTTGAAAATTGCATGTGAAAATTGCCTCGAAAGCGCACACGACCGGGGCAACCAGAATGAAGAAGTGAATACGAGAAGCGCGAGAATAAAATTGCCTTGGTTGACGAGAAGTCCTGCAGGAAGGGTCGGAGTTGGGATCAATGAACAAAATCAATGGATGCATTGGATCAATGGATCAATAGATGGATGAATAAATGAATGAATGGATGAATCGATGAATGATTAGTGGCATGATTCATGATTTAAGGACATGAGGAATTCTAGGCATCAGAAAAATGAAATACACGAAAAGAAATGATATGAAAAAAAAAAAAAAAAAACGAAATCATAATAACAATACCAATACCAATAACAATAATAATAATAATAATAATGTAACGGGTGAAGAACGGTTGAAAACCCGTTGACAGAAGTTGAAGACAAGTTTAGTGGAAATGGATGAGTTCGCATGGAAAAAGGTGGAATCAAATTAGACATGGAAAACGACGGAATTCTAAGACTAGCTGCATGGGTATATGCAGGGACCGCACCAAAAGTCAATCAGAGATAAGAACAATCCTAATACATCTATGATAACGGCACACCAGGCCGCCGATAATCAACATACACAGAGTTGGTATCTAAAGAGAGAGGGGTGGAAAAAATATGAAAGGGGGGGGGGGGGGGGGGGGGGGGGGGAAAAAAAAAAAAAAAAAAAAAAAAAAAAAAAAAAAGGAAATGGGGTGCAGGACGGAAAGGCCGGAAAACCAAGGAACACACATGAATAAAGCTACCGAAGAGTCAGGCGATGCAAGCACCAAAGACCATGCAGCGCATCTGCAAAGCTTATAACTCGGAGCACGTTTATTGCTGTCGCTCATGTGCGAGACATGGCCAAAAAAAGTGCAGATATGTCAACGTGGGTCATTAAAGTTTATGTGGGTCTGTATACAGCACGTTTGATATAGACCACGTGAACGCCAGGGATATGTGCAGGTGCAGGCATATATGTGCAGGTCTCCTGATGATCAGCGGCATGTTATTCTTCAATCCATACTACTTTCGGTAAAAAAACCGGAGGAAACCGCATGGCGTGGCACTGCCGAAACCTTTGGGAACCCCCGCGAGCCACGCGGGCCACGTGATCACTGGCTACAATAAATGGATATGCTCGGCGCTTTTTCGCACGGAGCCCGATGCAGGGTGTGCATATGTCATCGCCGCTCCAAGCCATATATAATGGAGATTCCCAGGCCTGATGAAGACCTCAGAAACCCTCGCGGACTATTTAGACTCTGGAGATCTACTCTCTCCACTTCAGCTTTACACCCATACACCCATACACCCATACACCCATACACACATACACACATACACCCATACACCCATACACCCATACACACATACACCCATACACACATACTGCCACATTCCAGCATTCCAGCATTGTCTATTCTACACTAATCAAGACGTTCAAGTCAAAGAAAAGAATAGGAAAGAACTGTTCTTTTGATACTTTACAACTACCTATATTTGACATTTGACATTTGACATTTGACATTTGACATTTGACATTTGACATTTGACATTTGACATTTGACATTTGACATTTGACATTTGACATTTTGAATCTACCTCGATTTCAACCCCATTTCTCTACTAAACATCTATAATACCATCCAATATGGCCTCTAGAGACTTGCCGCATTCCATGGGCGAGGCGCTCACATCGTGGTACCAGCGAATTCCAGATGAGTTCCACTACGGGAAAAAAGTGGTGGATGATGGAGAACCTAATGAAGATGGTAGCCCGAAGTCAGTATCGGTGAAGAACCTCTGGCCCGCATTCATTTCCGGATCCGGCTTATTCTCCGATGGGTACGTCAATAACTCCATTGGTACGGTGACCACGTGTCTCTCGGCCATCTACGGTACTCGGTATACGGAATCCAGTGCCATTTCCGTGATCTCCGCCATTGCTTTTGCAGGAACCGTGGTGGGCCAATTGGGATTCGGTTACATTTCAGATAATGTGGCCCGGAAAGGAGGCATGCTTTTCGCCAACGTTCTCCTCATTCTCTTTACAATTCTTTGTGCTGTGGCCACATGGGGAAAGACTCCTGAAGGCATGTTTGCAGCCTTGGCCACCTTCCGTTTCTTTTTGGGGATTGCCATTGGTGCTGAGTACCCTACAGCCTCGGTGATTGCATCGGAGTTCGCCAACCAATTACCTCCTGGTCACAGAAACAGGTACTTCATTTGGTTCACCAACTTCTCCATTGACTTTGGCTTTGTGGTGTCTGCATTTGTGCCCATGGTACTCTTGTGGATTTTCACTCCTAAACACTTGACTCCAATCTGGAGGTTGACGTTAGCACTTGGAGTGTTCCCACCTGTGGCCTTATTCTTTATGAGGCGCAAGATGAAGAACTCCGAGGCCTTTGAGCGTATGAGCATGAATAAGGTGAAGAAGTTCCCGCTTCTTTTGGTGGTCAAGTTCTATTGGTTCCGGCTCTCGGTGGTTTCGATCATTTGGTTCATCTATGACTTTTCGGCGTACTCCTTTGGACTTTACTCCAGTTACATTTTGACCCGGATCATTCCCGAGGATAATATGTACAAGTCATGGGGCTGGAACGTGGTGTTCAACCTCTTCTACATTCCAGGTTCGTTTGTGGGAGGTTATGTTGCTGATGTGATTGGACCCCGCATGACGCTTTTCGTGGGGCTTGTTATCCAGGGTATCATTGGCTTTGGTATGACTGCAGGCTACTCTCACTTGAAGAACCACATCGGCCCATTTGTGGTGGTATATGGTATTTTCATCACCATGGGAGAGTTTGGAGCCGGTAACAATGTGGGGTGCTTGGCCTCAAAGACCTCTTCCACATCCATCCGTGGCCAGTACTATGGTATTGCAGCAGCAGTCGGAAAGATCGGTGCTTTTGTGGGTACTTATATCTTCCCCATTATCTTGAGGAAACAGGGAGGAGCCGACTCGGATGAAGGTATCAAAGCTGCATTCTACATTTCCTCGGCCTTGTGTCTCTTCTCGGCATTCTTGACGTTGTTCTTCTGTCCTTCTGTGGGCCAGGACTCGATTAATAAGGAAGACAGGGACTTCTTCGAGTACTTGCAGGCAAATGGCTATGACGTCAGCCAGCTTGGAGTTCACCATAGTGATGAGTCCGACATTTCTTCTGAGGAGGCCATGGAAAAGACCAACATCAATGTGCAACAGACCAAGATCGACTAGACACCCTCAACTTTTCTACACCATTCCTACTTTCACCATTCCTACTTTCACCATTCCTACTTTCACCATACCTTCTTTCACCATACCTTCTTTCACCATTCCTACTTTCACCATACCTTCTTTCACCATTCATTCTTTCTCTATTTAACCTGGCCAGTTTATATCAATAGATCATGACATAGACAGTCTCAAGTCTGAAGAGGAAGTTGGTTATAATAAGTCAATTTTCATGCTCTATTGCATCCTCCAATCTCATGCCACCAGGTATATATACATATACATATACTGTTAGATCCACCATAGGCAGGGCCCTGTCTATAAAGGTATTATGAAGCCTCTCAGTCCGATTGTTAGATTGTTGCAATGGTGATACGGCGTTTGGCCATCTGGCTCTCAGAGAACCTCGTGCATAGATGACCTCTTTCGAATATTCCAGAACAATCCTTACCATTGTTCTGGTGGAGAGTTACTCAGTTCCACTTTCTCTTTTCAAAATCCTAAAAGAGCCTCTCAGATTTCTCTTTGAGGAACCATCAACGAATATAAAGGTTTAGGTATAAATGTATTAAAGAACATAACACTACTACTCATACTATATACTACTCATACTATATACTACTCATACTATATACTACTCATACTATATACTACTCATACTATATACTACTCATACTATACTACTCATACTCTACTACTCATACTATACTACTCATACTATACTACTCATACTATACTACTCATACTATATACTACTCATACTATATACTACTCACACTATATACTACTCATACTATATACTCTGGTACTAGTATAAATCCTAACTACACTACTTTAAAATATAGTAGTAGCTGGTCTTCACTTGGTACTACTCTACACCATAGTACTAACACTACTACTCTGCGCTAAAGTGGTAATAGTCTTACTACTGTGCACTTGTACCCCACTATAATATAAAAAGCCGTTTGCCTCTTTTTGATTTCAAAAAGTATCATGAATTTGATTCAATTGACTGTCACCTTTATTCTTGTTACCACTGCGTGGGCAAACCATGAATTCCCATGGGTATTTTTTTGCAAGAATTAATCATAAGCTCGTGCCGCTCTCTGGAATGTATCGTGGGGAACGGTTTCAGGATTTGAGTATCTTTTCTTATGGAGATCCGTTGGTCGGTCCCACTGAATTCAGTTACAAAGACAGAGCGGCTTATACTACCCAAAAATCTGAAAATCAGTCTGTTGTGTTTATGATGGAAATTTAGTGTTTGGGCGTAGGGTTCCTGCCTCCAAAATGCGTTTGGATGGAAATTGGAAAGTCCTTGGTGGTCCGTTTTACTCATGTGATTTGTTGACTGGCCCAGTGTTAGTTTTCAGACCTATATTTATTAAGCGTGTCCTAGGGCTAATTCGTGTTATCCTCAATTGTTCTGAGAGAACTCCTAACCTCACAAGCGTGAGTGGCGGCCCCTCCTTTTATCTCGTACTGCTACTACCCACTTACTACTGATGATCACGTCCTAATACACTACACTAATACACTACATTATAGTAGTTAGTGGTCTATTCAGATCTACTACTTATACTAATACCATTTCTACGCTATAGTACTACTACACTACATCGTAATGCCAATACAATACAATACAATACAATACAATACAATACAATACAATACAATACAATACAATACAATACAATACAATACAATGCAATACAGTATTATTCAAAACGATTCAAGCCACACTAGCAAAATTAAACTAACCAATAACTCAAAAAGTTTCGGATCCCTTCCTTTGCACAGTCTTTCAAACCAACATTCATTTATTGAAGAATACAATATTCTGAGAATCTTAAATCTAGAGGCTGGTTTGAATAATCTTGAAAATCACTGTACAATACAATACTGGTACCCCTAGACAAAAAGTGAAGGTAAAACAAAATACAACTGGCACAAGACTTGCTATTACATGGATGTTTATAAGCTCCCCGATACTTTGGTTCACCAAAAGTAGATAGAAGCACGGGCTGAAGTATATGTTCAAGCATACCAATAATGAAACGTCCTTCTCTACTATGCTACACTCTACTGCACTCTACTCTACTGCACTCTACTCTACTACTCTACTGCACTCTATTCTACTACTCTACTACACTACTATATTCTACTCTACTACACTATACTGTTCTCTACTACACTACTATACTACTATATTCTACTCTACTACACTACTACTACTACTACTACTACTACTGCTACTACTACTACTACTACTACTACTACTACTACTACTACTACTACTACTACTACTACTACTACTACTACTACTACTAGTACACTATGTACACAGAGTAGTAGTAGTACAGTGTTTTTCAAAACCATTCAAACCAGGGGGCCAAATGTTTGGAACCAGAACTAACAAAATTAAACAAACTAGTAACTCAATAAGTTTTGTACTCCTTCACCCAGTCTTTCAAACCAAATATTATAATGTTTCAAACACCAACTCCCATTAGAATTCAAGATTCTAAATTCTTAAATCTGGAGGCTGGTTTGAATGATTTTGAAAATCACCGTATTAAAAGAGTAGACTTAGAAGTGTAGTGATACCATAACCACCCTTGACTTCTACCCGTGTTTATACTAGGTGCTATATCACTATATGACTATAAGGTACTATATGACTATAAGGTACTATATGACCATAGACTATGGACTACAGATTATGGACTACCGATTATGGACTACAGATTATGGATCATAGACTGGTATATGTAAGAGTAGTTTGAAGAACCATTATCAGCATAAATCCATGCGATCCGTTAAATTATTATGAATCATTAAATCTGGTTTATTTCCTAGTGAATGGTGGCTTTTCTTGGATTTTCTTGGAGGCTTTTCTTGGAGGCTTTTCTTGGAGACTTTTCTTGGAGACTTTTCTGGGCGACTGGGTCTTAAGCATGGATTAGCTCTAGAATTGCCGGCCGTATACCAACTACCAAGGTACCATCAATAAACGGAAACTGCTTTTTTTTTTGCACCCATTTGAAGTTTCTCTGTAGAATGCTATACTTAGACACTCATGGCTTAATTTTCGAGAAAAGCATATGATTATTGGCCGGAGGATTGTCTGGATATTCACATAAGCATTTATCATTGTCCATGAAAAGAGCTCAGATCAATCAAAATATCTTCAATCCATAATGGCAGTCCATAATACCAATCTATAATGCCAATCTATAATGGCAGTCCATAATGGCAGTCCATAATTCCAGTGGGATCCATAATGAGTGCAAACCAATGGGTATATGTTCCATTAGTATATAGCATCTAGGCATAGAAACGTATTCTCATGTCCCTACAAACAGTACCTGCGTAACTGCTTATAGTGTACTGGATATAGTACAATGAATGCGTGGGTTCTGTAGTTAGTATAGTCTAGACCAAAATAGTCCATCTGGTCTAGTCTTTCATCCACTTCTTTTTTAATGTTGATTTTCACAAACAAAATAGCCGTTATAATATCCTGCACTGTAGTCTTGTCCACAAATCAGTAGAGACTTCTGGGTGTATCATCAGTTTAAGTTTCCCGATTCGACCCATAGGTAGTACTGATTTCTCTGTCAATAATAACGTAGAACAGCTAAGCCCTTAAGTAGCTGAATGGAACATCCATTTTAGCATTAGTCGATTTTAGCATTAGTCGATTTCAGCAGGGTCAATTTTATTTTTCCGGATTATCTCAGAGTCATGGTAAAGGTCTTGGCTTCAATAGTATATGTGTATTCTTTGCAATTGAGCCTTTGAGAATACATAAACAATGAATTTTTATTCTCACTTTTGGTTTAATGAAGAGTCTGGAACATTGGAGTTTTGTACAGGCAATACTTATTCTGCCTTTTAATTAGTCCATAGAATCTCTTCACTCAGTCACTTCAGGCCTTAACTTAGTCCTTCCTTCTGGTGGCCTTGACCACAATGGGTACCATTCCTCCCGTGGATATCGTAAACCTTCTGTGGCCAAAAACAACTATGAACGACCGGATGGTACCTGCATGCGTGGTGGTGTTGATGATGGAGTCTTCCAAAGCCTTTTTCTTGTCCACGGCGCTCTTTGATGAATCCCAATCTTTTTCAAACAAGCCCTGGCAGAACCGGTTCACCCGGATACACAAGTCTTCGGAGGTCTCTCTTTCATCGTTGAACAACTCGTCCTCCTCGCTGAAGCCCTGCTCAATGTCATAATCAGGAAACCGTTGCTGGATCACGGTCTTTGTGGATCTCTTGTCACACAAGTTTCTTCCAATGGTCTCACGAATGGTTTCCATGATCAAAGGCCTGGTGGATGCTGGCTTCAAGCCTTCCCAGGTGTACTTCAAAGTCCAACACGATCTCTGTAAGGGAGAAACATAGAACTTGGAGGGAATAGAGGCGCCATATTCCTCGATTTCCTTGCGCCACACCTGGTTGTTCTCCTTGGCCTGGGCAATTCCCAACTCCGTAAGCATGGGGTCAGGGCCGTAGTTGACTTCTCCATCGGTACCCAAAGCATACCACTTTTCGTCCCAGGCATCCATGCCGTACTTGTCCACCACATAGTTATGGTAGCCCTGGCCGTGTCTGGCACAAAACACGAGCTTGTAGACCTCGTTATCGGCGGCCGATTCATTCAAATCGTGCAACTTGGAACGGATCTGGTCCCACGACAAAACACGGCCCAATTGCTCCTCGGTGTACTTGAACTTCGAGTCATCGGTAGTGGGGTCAGACTGCTTGAAAAAACCAGGAACGGTTTCAAACGTCCACTTGAAGTTTTCCTCCTGGCTCACATGCTGCAACCGTTGCTGGTAAAGCTGTTCGATTTCGGGGTGCGCATGAGCATCTTCGTAATCACACTCGGAGGGAATAAGCAACGACATGACGGGTATTTTGTTGGCGGTTTTTTTGTTGGCGGAAAAAAGACGTTGCAACTCTGATTTGGGGGGAGGGGAGAAGGCACCTATTTATATTCGCGGGGTGCCGTGTACGAGGTATGTTTCATTTATGCAAGTGGTTGGAGACGCAACGAATCTCGGGGGGTTTTATGGCCTGGACAGGTCGCGGGCCGCGCCTTGTGTGCACGTCCCACATATAAGTACATACCCTGGCTGCCAATACTGACTATGCGGTAACAGATACAACTGCTACAAGGTATACGTTTATTGGGGTTTCATCAATGTTCAGTTAGTACTTAGAACTTTGTCAGTACTCCAAGTCTTATTCGATCAGTGCCTACTTACTTATTCAGTGCTTACTACTTATTCAGTACTACTACTTATTCAGTACTACTAACTTATTCAGTGCCTACTACTTATTTAGTGCCTACTACTTATTCAGTACTACTACTTATTCAGTACTACTAACCTATTCAGTACTACTAATCTATTCAGTACTACTAATTTCTGTTAGTACTACTAACTTATTCAGTACTACTAACTTATCCAGTACTACTAACTTATTCAGTATGTCATGTTCTTTTAATACATTTATGCATACACTTGAATTCGTTAATGGTTCCTCAAAGAGAGGAATCTGAGAGGTTCTTTTAGGATTTTGAAGAGAGAAAGTGGAACTGAGTAACTCTCCACCAGAACAATGGTAACAGAACAATGGTAAGGACTGTTCTGAAAGATTCGAAAGGAGCCTCTGATTCACGAGTTGTCACAACGACCAAATGCCGTGTCACAGCATTGGCATTTATAGTAGACACTACTAGAATCGGAAATCGTAGGCTTCATAATGTCTCTAACATCATTAGTCTAAGAGAAGCCAAAGTAAATCTGAATTAATGCCTTCTCCCCATTCTCTAAATCTGGACTGTTTATGTTGGTTTCTTCTGGGACTTGGGCTTAACTATCCCCCCCCCATTTATTTTGTTCGTCAGTAATTTGGCTCCGAGCTCAGAAAACCACTATATATGAGTTTCTATAAAACCAGTATTCCATTCTCATTCCATTCTTATTCCATTCTCATTCTGTTTAATATTAGTCCATCAGTTCATTAGTCTACTAACATGAGCAACAAATGAATAGCCCAATGGGATGACTAGGATGAATAGGATGAATAGGATGAATAGGATGAATAGGATGAATAGGATGAATAGATGAATAGATGAATAGATGAATAGATGAATAGGACGATAAGTATCATTCGTTGCAGACGTGAATCGTGAATCATTAATTTTTGAACTCACATTGCATTTGATCCAGCATCAAGTATGGGGCAGTGAGAGAGTAATTCTTCGGCCACCTCGTTTGGTGCCGGACCCACAATACCTCTATGGGTAGTGCCCTGTGTATAATGGATCTAGCATATAGTTATTGAGTAACGGAGTCAATGAGTAACGGAGTCAAGGAGTGAGTATCAGAAGTGAGTAAGTGAGTGACTGACTGAGAATAGACTCTCCAGTCTCTACACTACCTTATGGTTCCGGACTACACTACACTACACTACACTACACTACACTACACTACACTACACTACACTACACTACACTGTACTACGCTATACTATACCACACTACACTACACTACACTGTACTACGCTATACTATACCACACTACAGTATACTATACCACACTACAGTATACTATACCACACTACAGTATACTATACCACACTACAGTATACTATACCACACTACAGTATACTACACTATATTGAGACTGTACTCCAATAAATGATGACCAATCAATGAATGATATGAATGGAAGATGCTGATAAATAGACATACTGATAAATGGATATACTGATGAAACACTAGGATGAACGATCAGGCGAATCCAACAGATCAATAGACGAAAAGATCAATAAACGAAAAGATCAATAAACGAAAAGATCAATAGACGTAAGAGGTCAATGTCTTATAGTATGAATCGAATCATCCACTGGATGTTACACCGTGGTTAATCTCAGGTTCTCCTGGTGCTGCAACTGTCGTTTCAGATCTGGCCTTAACATATCTACAGGTTATCAAATTCACAGGATATCAAATTTACAGGATACCAAATTCTCAGGATATCAAATTTACAGGATACCAAATTCTCAGGATATCAAATCTACAGGTTATCAAATTTTGTTAGTAGTAGACAGTAGTCTGTAGAGTGTGTATACCCACCATAACCATGGACATATTTATAAATGTATCTAGATCATAGTAGGAACTATAGTCATAATCAAGAACATCCTCCCCAAGAAGTACTAAGTAGTAGTAGTAGTAGTAGTAGTAGTAGTAGTAGTAGTAGTAGTAGTACTGACTGAGATAATTAATAGTACTACTACTGAAGAACTTGCAGCTTCTGCAATTTCTGACATGAATTTGGTGGTGTCTGCAGTATCACGAAGTAGGACTTATTCGCATGTACCTTCACTATGAATGCTGAAGCTAGGAAAATCTTCACATAATAGCTGGGTAAATATCACTTTAATGTAAGCCATGATACCAAACCTTAATGAAACCCACTTAATATTCATTCATACAATAATATCCCGCAATTGTTACCTTTTGAAGAGGCTTGTCGAGGAAAAATAAAGCTCTATTTAATTGAGCTCTGATTAGTTGAGCTCCATGGAAGCCAATGCAGTAGATGAGTTCTACAGAAAACGAGTACTCACAGAAAACAAGTAAGTTACAGAAACATTTAGTCTCCATAAATATAGCTGTAATGATGTTAAAATGTTTCCGATGCTTTTTACTAAAAATAATGGTCATTTTGTAACTTACAGGAAAATGGTGGAATTGCAAAACATCGAAAAATGTTACTCTTGGGGTACTGCTGGGTTACCCAAAAAACGAAACAAACTTTGAATGTTTTTTTATCCTTCCAAGGGGTCAATTTTTGCCCTCTGGTGACCTCTAACCTGGTAAGCACGCACTAGAAGCTGCACCTTCAAGTGAGGCACCATGTCCTCGCTGTGAGGCTGGGATCCCGGGTTAAAACCCACACCGGCACCACCGGCAGGCGTAGGAACCAAAGTTGGGGGGCACAACGAATGCAGATGAGGCTGGAGCACACCAAATTCACAGGTTATCAAATCTCTAGGTTATCAAATCTACAGGTTATCAAATCTACAGGTTATCAAATTCACAGGTTATCAAATCTACAGGATATCAAATTCACAGGATATCAATTTTACAGGTTATCAAAGAAGTAATCTGAGAAGAAGAAGATTCCTTGTGGTGATCTCACATATACTGGTTCGTCTAGAGCCAGGTGTAGATATGCTGAGCTAACGTCAATTTGATTAACCTTCATCCCGTGTATGATTGTAACACTTAGAAAGATTCTAATGCTCT
>NLAW01001486.1:448-34821 GCA_002370915.1 Metschnikowia lochheadii | reverse complement strand
ATCAGAGCAATCATGCATAGATGACCTCTTTCGAATATTCCAGAACAATCCTTACCATTGTTCTGGTGGAGAGGTTTTCGGTTCCACTTTCTCTCTTCAAAATCCTAAAAGAACCACTCCGATTCCTCTCTTTGAGGAACCATCAACGAATATAAGAGTTTAGGCATAAATGTATTAAAGAACATAACAAGTATGGTCTGAATCCTTTTGTTGCGCTGGTCTGAATCGTTTCGAGAAACACTGTATAAACACCTCAGATTCCTCCAAGGGAGGAATCATCAACCAAAAAACATAGTAACTAGAGTACCTGACGTAACCGGAGTCTAACATATACTATAGTGTACTATACTATACTGTACTATACTATACTGTACTGTACTATAATATACTATACTATACTATACTGTACTATACTATACTGTACTATACTATACTATACTATACTGTACTATACTATACTATACTATACTGTACTATACTATACTATACTATACTATACTGTACTATACTATACTATACTATAATATACTGTACTGTACTATACTATACTATACTATACTATACTATACTGTACTATACTATACTATACTGTACTATACTATACTATAATATACTGTACTGTACTATACTATACTGTACTATAATATACTATACTGTACTATACTATACTGTACTATACTGTACTATACTATACTGTACTATACTATACTGTACTATAATATACTATACTGTACTATACTATACTGTACTATACTGTACTATACTATACTGTACTATACTATACTGTACTATACTATACTATACTATACTATAATATACTGTACTATACTATACTGTACTATACTATACTGTACTATACTATACTGTACTATACTATACTATACTTTTTTGTGATTGGTTTTACTGTCTCGTTTGTAACCTGGAAAAAAAAAAGGCATTCAAATTTCTAGTAGTTGAATTACCTTCATTCAAAATGCCAGTACAATATTGTTTTTAGTGCATTCAAAATGCTAGTGCGACATATTGTTAGTGAGAGTAATAATTAGCAAATATTATAAACAACATAGTTTTATATCTTGTACGAAATCATATTTACATATAACTCATTTACATATAATTCATTTACATATAACTCTATNTTATATCTTGTACGAAATCATATTTACATATAACTCATTTACATATAATTCATTTACATATAACTCTATACATGGTGATATTTAATTTTTTTTTTTTTTTTTAAATAAATCGTAACATGGTTGGGGCCATATTAAAGCATTATTTAGGGAGGCTGTTTCACCTTCCAATTAAGGGCTTATTTTATGTTATTATTGAGGGGGGGGTCAAAGTTATATTCCAGTGGTGGACAAATAAAGAAAAAAAGATCAGAAACGCCAAATTGATGATTGCATTAATCAAAACCAAAGAAATTTCTTTGAAAGTATGGTTCTGTGGCTCTATACTAGATTCTACGTTTCACGATTTGGGCAAGACGGTTATGGTTGACTGGGTTATCAAAATGGAATCAGACTACATCAGAAGAAACGTATTTCAAAAAAAAAAGAAAAAATTAAAAAAAAAAAAAAGAAATACCTATACTCAAGTATGCTAGCATGAATAATGGTAATGACGAAACATTCTTAATGTTTTCTGTACATGCAATTGAGTATAGTTGAATAGTAGAGACTGGCTCGGTAGGGAGGTATAGACTATGGGTTAGATTCTGGCTGTGTAGGTACACTCTCTATTCTATATTACCCTACTCTATATCACCCTACTCTATATCACCTTACTCTATATCACCCTACTCTATAATACTATTTATTAATCTATAATACTCTTTCTTACTCTTTATTACTTTATAGTACTTTCTAGTATCTCTTTATTACTATATAGTACTTTCTAGTAACTCTTTATTAGTCTTTATTAGTCTTTATTAGTCTTTATTACACTCTATAGTACTCTATGATACTCTATAGTACTCTATGATACTCTATAGTACTCTATGATACTCTATAGTACTCTATGATACTCTATAGTACTCTATGATACTCTATAGTACTCTATAGTACTGTTATGTTCTTTAATACATTTATGCCTAAACTCTTATATTCGTTGATGGTTCCTCAAAGAGAGGAATCGGAGTGGTTTATATACCTTTGAGAGAAACGTGGAACCGAAAACCTCTCCACCAGAACAATGGTAAGGATTGTTCTGGAATATTCGAAAGAGGTCATCTATGCATGATTGCTCTGATGGCCAAATACCGTATCACCACTGTAACAATCGGACTGAGAGGCTTCATAATACCTTCATAGGCATGGCCCTGCCTATGGTGGATCTCACAAGTACTGTATGATACTCTATAGTACTCCATGATACTATATAGTACTCTGTAATAGTCTATACTACTCTATGATACTCTATGATACATAGTACTCTATAATAGTCTATACTACTCTATACCACAAACTTGCATACAGACCTTCTATCAGTTTGACACCGTTCTTGTTTAGTAATTTTGGGCTACTCAATGGTCCTTTTTACTCATGTGACGTTTTCAAAGATGACAGCCAGGGAATTGTGCAGGGGAACCCAAGCTCTCCTGATAGATCTGGTTGTCTCTTGGTGGGTATCTACCTTCAGCCGGCAAGAAATCCCTAAGGCTGTTGAAGATAGTACTCTTTATTACTCTATAATATTCTATAGTCTCTATGATACTCTATGATACTTTAAAATACTCTTTATTACTCTTCAATATAACTACTACTCTATGATACTCTAGGATAGTCTATAGTCCTCTATAATACTCTATAATACTTTATAGTACTAGTACTACCCTATATCATAACTACTACTCTATAGTCCTATATAGTACTAGTACTACTCTGTGATAGTCTTTTCAATCTGTATTACTCTATAATACTCTTTATTACTCTATACTACTCTTTATTACTCTATACTACTCTATACTACTCTATACTATTCTATACTACTCTATACTACTCTATACTACTCTATACTACTCTATACTACTCTATACTACTCTATACTACTCTATAGTCCTGTATAATACCCTCTAATATAACTACTACTCTTTGATACTCTATAATAGTCTATGATAGTGTATACTACTCTATAGTACTCGATACTTGACACTCTGATGGTTTTATATTTACTCGTCTCCACCACTATACTATTGTTACTCTTACACTATTACTCCTAATACATTATTATCTCTACTGGTCTAAGTAAAAAGTGGCATTTGGAGAGAGTAATGGATGGCTCCAGAAGATACCCACTGATCCATGATACCAAGACTTTTTCTACTCCAATTGATAGTAAATCATACATCAATTGACAATAAATTACTATTCATCAGTCACAGTCGACAACTAACCATGTGTAGATAACTCTATTCTAGAAAGTACCTATACTATAATCACCATATTAGTAGAATTGCACAAGACAATGGAGCTTACTCCACCAACTCTTCCTTCTCCTCGATGATTTCCTCCTTAATCTCCTCCACAATCTCGGCCTCCACGTGCTCGTGGCTCTGCTTGATGGTGAAGCCTGATCTGTACGACTTCCACTCCTCCAACAAACGACGACGCAATAAGATGGCCTCACGTGTAGCTGCATCGGCTTCCATGGCATCGCTCTCGTCGAATTGAGCACTGTATTCGGGCATACTCTTGTCGACCTTCTTGAGGTCTTCGTCCGTGAGCAAGGACTTAGGTCTGGGTCTCCAAATGAAGTCCTTGAATTGGTCGATGCTATCGTCCTTGAGCATTTTACCACTGAACTCATAGGTCTTGTAACCGTTCTCAATAGCGTGCACCCACGACGATGACCATGCGGCCACGAACCGGCCTGATGGGTCCCAGGAGATGTTGGTCATTCCTCCGAATTGCTCGGTGTTCAACAATTTAACCTCGGTGGAAGGCTTGGGTTCGGCGTTCTTGGAGTCCTTGGACTTTTGGTCTCTGGTCTTTTCTTCCTTGACAACCTCCACCTCGTATTGCGTGTCCCAGAACTCCATTTCTCCGGTAGATCTGGCCACTCTGGCAGTAACAATGAATCTTCCCTTTGGCGACCAAACAAGAGTGTTGGTGTGCTTCTTGGTGGCCTTGTGCAACACCTTGAACTTGGTGGCCTTACCACGAACACCTGGTTCCTGCTCATAGAAGGTGATATCGTTTCTTGGAAGAGCTGGGTTGTCGTTACCATCGTCCAATCTGCTGATAATAACAAACCGGTCAGACTTGGGCTCCCAGCTGAAGTTAATACACACCTCCTTCAACTCCAACTTCTCCACGGGGATATCCTTCTCGGTAGTCTTGAAAAACTCCAAGTTGGAGAAGAAGGTCTTTCCGGATTTGGTATGACGGTCCACCTTAACACACAAGGCTTTACCCTCATCTTGCCAATGCAATTTACAGTCACTGACCTGGAACAAGTTGACGGTTCTGAGCACTTGTCTGGAAGGAATTTGCATCAAAGACACACGGGCCGTTTTGTTGGTAGTTTCTGGGGTCCAGTACGACAACACATGGTCTCCTTCTTCCTGCTTAGAACTGTGGAGTTTTACACCAGCAGGAGCCCATTCGAAGTCCACGATTCCCTCCACCTTAACCAATTTCTTGTCCAATAACTGGAAGTTGGCAGTATCGTAAACAGCCAAGGCATCAGGACCTTGACGACAACAGTACTTGTCATCAAAAGACCATTTGACCAAAGGCCAAGGCATTTCCTTCTGGCCCTCCAAGTATGGAGGCAAAGCAAAGGTTCTGGCCACTTCTCCAGTGAACAAATCCCAGATGACCAACTTGTGGCCATCGGATTCTGGGCCAAAAGGATGGTCAGCCAAATCGGCCGGGTTTTCAGGGGTCACGATCGGATTAGGCGATAATGTGACCATATACTTTTCACTAGGAGAAAAGTCAATCAAACGCACGTGAGGATGGACGAACTTATTAATACGCTCGAAATTCTCCCCGCCCCAAGATTGGATTCCCTGAGGGTGCACGGAGAAAAGGTAAGTACCTTTAGGGGAGAACTTGGCGTACTTGGAAGTAAACCCCTTGCGGGGTTCGAACGCAGGCTTAGGGTCGTTTTTACGGTTGTTCCAGTAAACACCCACGGTTTCCGAAAAGTGCAAAGCAAACTGATCTCTTCCAGCAGCATCTTGCAACCATGACTTCAAGTAGCCATGAGACTCCATAGGAGGAATGGTGGGTTCCACAAACTTTTCCGGCACATTACCCTCGACACAAAACTTCTCAATGTCGGAAAGTTTATTCACCATTAACTTATGTTTGGCATCCAAAGGCTTACCGTTCAACTGAGTAACAGCAGCAGCAGCAAACTCCGGGCTCTTGTACTGCACAAAGAGATACCCTTTGGTCATGTTATCTTCTACCGGAAGGTGGATTCCTGCTTCTCCTTCAACCACTTCGCCCACCTTGGATAAGAATTTACGCAACACTTTTTCTAACAAAGGAGCCTTGGAAGCAGGGGCTTTGGGAGCACCATCGACCACCACATAATTCTCCAAGCCAATATCTTCATTGATGGCATATTTGGCCTCCAAGTCAGAGAAGTCAATGTCTCCAATTTGGATCTCTTTTTCGAGATCTTCGTAGTTTGGCTCAGGCATGTTGTTGAGGAGAAATGGTGGAAAATTTTGCGTCGCGTTATGGATTTGGTTCGTGGTGCACGGGTGCAGCACGGGTGCCACAGCAGCGAAACTCAAGCGAGCACTGCGAGCTTGAGTGCAGCCATTAGAGCCATCCGAAGCACTACTCACTTGAGTGCAGCCATTAGAGCCATCCGAAGCACTACTCACTTGAGTGCAGCCATTAGAGCCATCCGAAGCACTACTCACTTGAGTGTAGCCACCAGAGCCCATTTCAAGCCAGAACTCAAGTGAGCGTGTCAATAATTCAAAATACGTTTTACCCTTTTGCACAGTCTTTCAAATTAAATGGCAAATGGCGTAATGTTTCAAACATCATTTTTTCATTCATTGAAGAATTCAATATTATGAAATCGTAGATCTGAAATCTTAAACCTCATATTATAATGTCCTACATTTTTGATTTGGGAGTGTTACTGCAGTACCAATCAAGGAATCAAGGAATCAAGGAATCACGGAATCAAGGAATCAAGGAATCAAGGAATCAAGGAATCAAGGGGTCCATAATGGGGACGGAAAAGAACATGAATTGGTTTCCTTGGTTTCCTTGGTATCCTGTATACAACCACTTGTAAGGTGTTTCACGAAACTTTTTGAATTATTGGTTTGCTTAATTTTGTTACTGTGGTTTGATTCGTATTGTCGCACTAGTTTGAATAGTTTTGAAAAACACCGTAATCCCTCTCTTCAGCGAGCGCAGCCACCAGATCCATTTGCAGTGACAAAATTTGCAGTGACAAAATTTGCAGTGACAAAATCTCAATCTCGCTCCAAGTTGTGCTTGAGTGCAGCCATCATTTGTCATGCCCCAATATATATATATATATTTCTCTAAAACATATGAATTTCGGTTGATGTGTTTCTTTTGGATTTAACGATAATTGTAAGAATTTGTTTATATAATCACTCTAGTATAGCACACTCTAGTATAGCCCACCCTAGTATAGCACACTCTAGTATAGCACACCCTAGTATAGCACACCCTAGTACAGTGTTTTTCAAAAGTATTCAAACCACACTAGCAAAATCAAACAAACCAATAATTCAATATGGTTCGTATACCCCTAACACGTTGTTGGGTACAGGATAACAAGAAAACCCCGTTCGTGTTCCTCCCCGGTTTGACCCTTGATTCTAAGTCTGTACTGCACGATATAACCTGAATGTATAGAGTGTTTTACAAACCTGATTAAACCCCACTTGCTTAATAAAACAAACAGTGTGAAGGGGCACGGAACTCTTTGGATTATTGGTTGGTTTATGGTTTTGCTAGTTGTGGTTCCAAACAACCTTCTGCCGCCCCCCCTGGTTTGAATATCCTTGGAAAACACTGTACATAGGAGAATTCTATTAGTATACAGAGTGATAGATTCTTGTGAAACGTTCATGTGCTAAATTACTTTTGTTGGTTGATGATTCCTTAAAAAGAGGGAGCTCAGCTAATTAAGTAGAACTACTTAAGTAGTAGTGTAAACGCGTGAGTACAGATAGTGCTAAAATATCTGGTATTGATAATAAGGCATTTAAATACTTATTAAAAGAAATAAAAAATGAAGATGAAGTTTTAAATTATTTAGAGAAAGAAATGAAATTTTTAAAAAAGGAAATAAATTTACAAAAAGATAAAACATATCAAGCTAAAATTAGGAAAAATAAAATGAATAAAGAATTATCTAAAAGAGAAAAATATAAAATATGATTGAATTGGTACTGCAAGACTCCTAAATGTTTCTGTACATATGAGGCAATCCTTCAGATTGAAGATTAAGATTTTAAAGAATATCCACTGCCAGAGTAAATGGGTGCAACAGTGAAAACTACAAGGGTTATATTTTAAATTTATATTCCTATTTGATAAAGTCATTTAATGATGATCATTAATAAATATGGTATTAGTTATGTTCTTTCAATACATTTATGCCTAAACTCTTATATTCGTTGATGGTTCCTCCAAAGAGAGGAACTGGAGTGGTTTATATACCTTTGAGAAAAACGTGGTACCGAAAAACTCTCCACCAGAACAATGGTAAGGATTGTTCTGGAATGTTTGAAAGAGACCTCTGACTCCCGAGTTGTCAT
Organism: Metschnikowia lochheadii; assembly: GCA_002370915.1. Taxonomy (NCBI): domain Eukaryota; kingdom Fungi; phylum Ascomycota; class Pichiomycetes; order Serinales; family Metschnikowiaceae; genus Metschnikowia; species Metschnikowia lochheadii. The sequence goes on along the minus strand of NLAW01001486.1, from coordinate 27,041 downwards.
AATGGTCAAATGCCGTATCACGGCATTTGTAATAGACAATGACAGAATCGGGCATCGTAGGCTCCATAATACATCAATAGGTAGTGTTCTACCTATTGTGGATCTAACAGTTATAGTCTAATATAGATATCATCAATTAAGCTAAGAACATTCATAACGCTGTTTTTGGTGAGTTGCTACTGATAGTAGCCGTTCAGAATACGCAGTCGTCGTTAGGTCATCGTTCCTGGAAAGATCCGTTTTATTCAGAAGCTAGTTAGGAGCTTATGTCCAGTGCAGATACAGGCTAAAGCTTTGAGTCGCATAAGAATTCTAAAAAAAAAAAAAATATTGCACCTTTACAATCGGTGGCTGGTGAAATGAAGCCGTTGCAATATTTTGGTTCTGGTTTGCACAATACCCCCCCATGTCTCTTGCAAATAGCCACCCAAAACTAGCCTTTGATGCCAACCTATGTTTTAGTAAATACATTGGTAAACACAGATATGTAAGATTTACAATTTTCAAGACAAAAATAAGACATGTGTCGAGATTTGGCGAGATTTGGCGAGATTTGGCGAGATATGTGAAGAGCTTTCAGCCACTACTAAACCAGCCGACCTACATATACTTCCGGTATAGATCCGCATCTATCTTATCTGTTGAACGTGATGGATCAGGACAGATGAAACCGTGATATGTAGGAATAGGCGAAGAGTGGACGAGGTCCTGCGAAAAAGGAGCTGGCGTCAATTACAGAAAAGGGACGACGCGGTGATTACAAGAGTTCTTAGTATAGCTTAGATACAGATAAGAATAACCGCTGCAGTTTATGCGTTAGTAGACAGCTCAACATTATCCTCCAAGTACCCTTTAGTTCGTACATGCTAAGTCCTCGATGACAACTTAAAAAATTGTCTTTGAAGCATTTTCTTTTAAGGATTGTCTTTGAAATATAGCTTTTGTGGAATTGCCTTTGTGGAATTGCCTTTGGAGAAATGCCTTTGAAGAATTTTCTTTGGAGAAATGTCTTTGAAGAATTGCCTTTGGAGAATTGCCTTTGGAAAATTGCCTTTGGAGAATTGCCTTTGGAAAATAAGTCTTGTTTTCGTTGTGGTCCACGACTCTACACAATGGAGCAGTACAGTGTTTTTCAAAACTATTCTTAGTCGCTCCGATAAGCTGGCGCGCATGTACAGTGTTTTTCAAAACTATTCAAACTAGTGCGCCAAAACTAATCAAACTAATGCGACAAACTAATTCAAACTAGTGCGACAACATGTTTCAAACCAAACACTACGCAAATTTGGTTTGTAAGATTGTGCGAAGGGGTACGAAACTTTTTGTCGCGGTGGTTTGAATCATACTGCCGCACTAGTTTGAATAGTTTTGAAAAACACTGTAAAAGTCGCACTCAGACTGCACAGGGTAATAATACTATCTATATACAGTGTCACCCCTGTTACGTAAAACCGCTTCTCTCCTTCACTAGGGACAATTAAGACAACTCTCGATTAGGTAGTGATGGTGACGTTATTTTTTTGGCTGCGAATTTATTATAAAATGAAATTTGGCGAGGAAAAGTGTGAGGTACAAATACGAAAGTAGGGGGGGGGGGGGATTGTTTCGATAATTGAAAACTGTTCCCAATGGTTTGTAAATTACCGGCGTTTCAGCATTTTCTCTAAAAAAAAAAAAAAAACAAACAGTGAGAGAGAAACTTGATTGAAGTCCTAGTATTGAATCACACCGCAAAAATTCAATTTAGCAAGAAATTTCCCAGGGGGGGGGGCTTCAATTTAGGCATCTTTGGATGGCTAATGAGCCTGATGATTGTTTCCGCCTAATATAAATAACCTGGTGTGGTGGCATGGAAGAAAAACCTCTTCTGGACACTGTGAAGTTGTGATTCCGCATCAAACTGAAATGAGCTTCAAGATTACACTTTTGAAATCTAAGCTTGAATCTTGGATAGTGGAGATGAATTCAAAGATAATTGACATGGAAAGCCGCTTAATTCATATGCATAACGATCAAACAAAATTGGAAACACAATGCTTTGACATGTCATCAATGATTCTGGGTGATTTTGGTGAAACAGAAGCGGTTGGATCGGAAAAGAGATGCAGGAGTACAGTTTCAGCCATATCCCAGGGTCTGGGACTACGTGAAGCTATAAATTCAGGATCTGCGGAAGAAGCCCAACTGACTCTGCAAGGGTCTTCAATGACCCCATTCTACTCTTTGAGACCAAATACTTCGACAGTGTTGGGCTTGTATAACGAGTGGTATGTGGACCGTGAGAATGTACCATGCGTTCAAGAGAGAGATAGAAAGTACGGTAAGTCTTGGAGGCAGTTAAACCCTACGGTTGGATTATACAAGAGAAGAAAAGCTCTCATCAATTTCATGGAGAATGAATTGCTTGAGAATGAGGTATTTGAAGGTATTCCAATGAGTACTTTTGCCAATATTGTTGAGGTTTATCGTCGGGAGAACAACTTGAAGCTCAATGTCTTGTGCACCCACACTCAGTAAGAGGATAAGCGCTCAATAATCCGTGACAGATTGGTGGAGATTGAGGAGAAGTTCCAGAATTCATAAGAGAGAATGGAGTCAATTTTACAGCTACTGTTTGGTTCTTCTTAGGGGTGACATTGCTGTATGGTTTAACTTGTTGGAACATGAGGAATCAGTCAGTACACCAGAGGTGTACTACATGTTCCATGTGACTGCATGTAAGCAGGACAGATGAAACAGTGATGTGCAGAAATGGATGGTGTAGATCCTTTAACGCCAGTTCGGCAACGATAGTTACGGTACCAGGAGGTCCTTTAATTAACCAGGGTGTAACATCCAGAGGATGCTTCATACTATAAGACACTGACCTCATAGCCTCATCAAGATATGTAAACACTTCAGGTGAAGTGTTTACTTCAGGAAGAGAAGGAGAAGAAGAAGAGTTGTCAGTGCTCATTGAAGTATTACCAATACGAGATCTTTTGGTGGGTCTGGTTCTTTGAGGCATCTTGGTATCACCTCAGGCAGTTGATGTTCGATTCAAAATTCTAACAATAAAATGGGGCGGAGTCTCCATTTTATATATGGAGATTCCTCCTTCACCATAGCAACAAAATATTGTTGCTACAATTGGTTGCTATGAAAAACTGATTGGTTGCTATTCCACAAGCCATGGGCTAGCCGAGGGCTCTTTGATTGTTGTTTTTCAACATCATCTGTTTTCATAGAGAACAATGGTCGCTGTTCTGGTGAAGGAAGATTCCCCAAATATAAAATGGGGGCCATGCCCCATTTTATTGTTTAGATCTTTAAACCAAATATTAACTGCCTGAGGTATACCAAGATGCCTCCAATAGCCAGACCCACGAAAAGACCTCGTATGAATTACACTTCAATGAACACCGACACCTCTACTCCATCTACTCCTGAAGTAAACACTTCAGAGGAAGTGTTTACATATTTACATATCTTGATGTAACTAGGAGATCAGTGTCCTACAGTAAGATACACACTCTGGATGTATTACCCTGGTTAATTAATGGACCTCCTGATGCAGCAACTCTCGTTGCCGATCTGGCATTAAAGGATCTACAGATGAAGAGTGGACGACGTCCCGCGGAAAAGGGGCGAGCGGTAACACAAGAGGAGAGAGAAGAAGAGACTACTTTGGGTTGAGTATAGCTTAGAGGAAATAGTTTCAGTTTATGCATTAGTAGATGACAAATCTCAACATAACTTAGGGGTATGTATTACTGTGGGGTTTATCTTAGGGATGCACATTGCTGTAGGGGGGGCTTTTTTTAAAGAAAAATAAGAACAATACTATTCAGTTCTGCGGGGTTTCCAGGCTTTGTTTGGTGTCTATGGTACACCCCAATGGCCAGTCCTTTTTGCAGTCATTGAGAAGGTACTGTTGAGCCCAAATTTCTAGGGATGCATACCATTTTAAAGTTCTAGACTCATACCATACAACAATTGAGGTCCTTAAATTATATAGTTACTAAATTCATTAAAAAATAAACTCGTACTTTCCTGGTCGTTTACCTTAAGCTCAAGAGAACTGAGATTGTGCATTATTATGTTGCGCGTTACTGCGTACCGCAGGGTACTCAGGAACTGAGGTATACTTGGACTTCAATAACTCTCTCAAGTGAGGAACTTGGGTAATCATATCAGACATTGTTTTCTATCCTTGTTTTGTGTAAAGTAGGTAGTCAGTGACTTCTTATTCATAATTGATACCGCTCAAATCTGAGCCGGATCCTCTATATACATAGTTAGTCCCGGGGACTTCCACATCCGATACCAGCGTCTCGTAATTGACTGTGCATGATGAGTGTACACCCTCATCAGGCATATGTCCCTGTTTCATCTGCACTATGCATCTCTGAAACATGTGGGATCTATCCACATCATCTGCAGCCTGTGGGTTGTCGTTGACCTGCAGGTAACATGTTTCACAGTTACCCGCACTCACAGGTTGACACATGCCACATGTTCCAACATATTATACTCTTGCACTACGTGCAGGCGCGCGTTTTTCGGCTGTCGTACAAATCGGACAGATTGGACAAGTTTTAGGGACAAAAATGGACAGAAATAGACAAAAATAACTAGTGCGGGTATCCTGCATATAACACATCCACAGAACTGTTAACACCTACATGCTTTCTTCGGAACCTTATGAGGCTTGTGCAATTCCGATGTACTGCAGGTAACACGTTGCTTGCATACACGAGCCAGCAAATATCACATGTTCAACAAACCCAACCTTGTTTAAAGATTGATCGGAGGATAAGCCCGTACACTGCTCAAATTTATCCATGTGTATGTGATACTGGTCCAAGACATGAAATATAATAATAAATGAATTCAGGACTTTGTAGAGATACCGCATGAGATTGATAATTGATGGCCTCGTTGGGAGTGGAGGGGACGACAATTGGTGAGCAGAGAGAAAGTAAATAAGTGTAGCAAAAGAAGTACAGTGTTTCTCGAAACGATTCACACCGGCGCGACAAAACGATTCAGACCACACTAGCAAAATTAAACAACCCAATAGTTCCACAAATTAGTGTTTTTAATACTTAATCAAGATTTGACATAAACAGTTTATTTCAAATCTTTTCCTTGATCCTTAACAATTTTCTAAGTCGTAATTTTCTAAGTCGTAAGTACGAAAGTTTTTTTTTAATTATTGGTCTGCTTAATTTTGCTAGTCTGGTTTGAAACATATTGCCGCACTGGTTCGAACAGTACAGTGTTTTTCAAAACTATTCAAACTAGGGGGCCAAAATGGTTGGAACCAGAAGTAGCAAAATGAAACAAACCAATAATTAAAAAAAAGTTTCGTACCCCACTTTTTTCGTACCTCTGCACCGAGTCTCTCAAACCAAATGGCAGAATGTTTCACACCAACTTTCATTACAATACAATCAACCCAAAAATTCTTCAATCTGGAAACTCGTTTGAAGAATTTTGCAAAACACTGTATTCAAAAAGACTGTAGATGCAAAACAAAAGTCATTAAACCGAGGCCAAAAAAAAAAAAAAAGAAAAAAAGAAAAAAACAAAAAAAGAAAAAAAGAACCGAGGCAAAAAACAAAAAAAAAAAAAAAAAAAAAAAAAAACCGAGGAAAAAAAAAAAAAAAAAAAAAAAAAGAAAAAAAAGAACCGAGGCAAAAAACAAAACAAAAAAAAAAAGAAAAAAAAGAACCGAGGCACATTACTTACAGTCTCTTTTCAAAATTATTCAAACCAGCGCCACAATAATGTTTCGAACCAATAATTGAAAAAGTTTGGTACCCCTTCTGCAACAGTCTTCCAAACCAAAAGGTGTAATGAATCACACCACCTTTCATTTATTGAAGAATTCAAGAAGAATTCAATATAATATTCGGATGAAATCTTAAATCTGAACGATTGCCTCATATGTATTATTACACATTTGGGGTTTGGGAGTCTTGCAATACAGTGTTTTTCGATATGATTCAAACCACCGCGACAAAAAGTTTCGTACCCCTTCGCACAATCTTACAAACCAAATTTGCGTAGTGTTTGGTTTGAAACATGTTGTCGCGGTGGTTTGAATCATACTGCCGCACTAAGTTTGAATAGTTTTGAAAAACACTGTACCAATCAAGGGTCAAAACGGAACGGAACGGAACTTGAACTTGAACTTGAACTTGAACTTGAACTTGAACTTGAACTTGAACTTGAACTTGAACTTGAACTTGAACTTGAACTTGAGCTTGAACTTGAACTTGAACTTGAACTTGAACTTGAACTTGAACTTGAACTTGAACTTGAACTTGAACTTGAACTTGAACTTGAACTTGAAGTTGAACTTGAACTTGAACTTGAACTTGAACTTGAACTTGAACTTGAACTTGAACTGGTTTTTTCTTGTTTTTATCATGTATACAACAACTTGTCCATTTGGTTTGGTGTGAAAGACTCTGAGCGACGACAGGGCTACCAAACATTTTGTTAAATTATTGGTTTATTGAATTTTGCTAGTGTGGTGGTTTGAATAGTGTTGCGGCGCTGGTTTGAATAGTTTTGAAAAACACTATACTGTACCCTTTTGAATCCCACCATTGTTTGAAGTTATTATCATTATAATTAATATACTTGTTTGAAGTTATTATCATTATAATTAATATACTTGTTTGAAGTTATTATCATTATAATTAATATACTTGTTTGAAGTTATTATCACCATAATTAATATATTTGTCTTAATATGGTTTGCTTTTATATATATAAACAGGTTATTTCAAATCCTTGATCCTTAACAAATTTTCAGTCGTAAGTACGAGACTTTTTTTTTAATTATTGGTCTGCTTAATTTGACTAGTCTGGTTTGAAACATATTGCCGCGCTGGTTTGAATAGTATTCAAAAAGACTGTATGTAGTAGTATATTTTTAATCTAGCCATATTCGTGTTTTCTCGTGTTTTTTCGTGTTTTTTCGTGTTTTGACACGTTTCCCGTGTTTCCTCATGCTTCCCCGCTTTTCCTCGCTTTTCCTCGTGGTTTTCTTTATTGTTCGGCCTCATTATTCTTACGGCCTCATTATTCTTTCGGCCTCATTATTCTTTCGGCCTCATTATTCTTTCGCATCATTATGTTTATATTCCACAATAATTAAATTCACATCATCTCTAGGGCTAGGCCTTCATTATAAAAACCCCCAGTTCCCTCGGACCATTGGTTCTTTTTCTTTTTCTTATTCCACACGAAAAGCAAAAATATGATCATCCGAGTATCGCTAAAGTTATTTCTCGTGTTACAAGGAGTTTTTTTTGCAGCCACAACAGCAGTCCACGCAAATCCGACATTCCCTTCAGTACTCGTGGCCAAAGTCAATGATGTTTACCACCCACTCTCGTTACTGAAAGAAAATCCAATCGGAGGCGAATGGTTCTTGGTTTGGGGAAACCCTTTGGCTGATCCTTTTCGGATCATTTATCAGGATGATAAGTCATTGATATCCACTGATAAAGTACCCAAATATGTGAATATATCACCTTTTGAGTTGAATTTAGCATCAACAGAATCAAAGGAAAAAAAGAGTTTTTTTGATTTCAATTCAGACAAAATCCTGACCAATCATAATTATATATCTTGTCCATTTCTTTCAAGTTATAAATTGAGAATCTTCCAAGATCACGTTGTCCCAGAGGATTGTCAAGAAGCTCAACTTCTTTTATTACCATATGACCCTGAAACAAGAAATGTGGCATTACCCAAGGATGGAGAAGTTGCTAAAACAAAGACTTCGTTATCGGTACTTCCAGATCCTCCATTGGGTTTATTTGCTAACATCGATAATTACTGGAGCCCACTTACGGTAGAGGATTTTGCAAGTTCGTTAGATCTGCTTTCAATTTCATATAATATCCCTGGTTACCCTGGTTACAACCCATTGGAATTCAATCTCCAAAATGGTCAACTTGTTAGTGTTACAAATAACGTACCTGGATTTGCATGTTCTAATGGTGGCTGGCTTACCCTCAAAAAGAAATCATGTTCTAAACCATTAGTTTTGGACGACAATTATAAGGTTAAGGGTAAAGAGGTGTTTGTGTGTGATGATCACAACCGAATTCGTCTTTCACATTACGAGGGATGCACACCTGTGGAGATCCAACTTTTTTATTTCAACCGAACGACCAATCGTCCCATTATTGATAAACCTATTGGGAAACCTAAACTGGTACCTCCACTGAAAATTCCATCTCCACCAAACATTGAAGATAATGCACACCAGGATCCCCCTTTGGAAAATAAGCAAGCATTAATGGTATTCGCGGTGAAAAAAGGTGACTCCTACACTCCACTTACGTTTGCTAACGACAAGAAACAATTCTTGAACTATGGAGACTCCACGGACCCTCCAAAATTCGAATATGTTGATGGAATTGCTAAGATCCACGATACCAATCCCGTTCGGTTCGTGTTCTTTAGTGATGACAAAATAAGGGTGACTAGTAAAAAAGGAGCAACTAGCTTTACCATTGACAGCGAGGGGAAGGTCAATCATCAGTTTTATTCGTGTTACGTAACGATTTGGGGCAAAAGAATACATTCTACGCAGGTCTTACATGGCAGTCTAAAACTGAACCTCTCCGATTGTACCCCTGAAACAGTCTATTTCGTGCCTTACCACAAAATCGCAAGGAACGTGAGAAACGTTTCCAAAGGTCAAGACTCTCATGTTCACCAATTGACTCAAAACAATTTGCCGTTGAACAAAACTGCCAATTCGGGGTCTACACATGGGAAATCTGTGAACACACCTGCCAATCCTGGGTCTAGACTTCAGAACTTCGTGAACACCACTGTCAATTCTGGGTCTACACTTCAGAACTCCGTGAACACACCTAAGAGTTCTGGGTTTACAGTCGAGAAATTTGTGGAAAAACCTAAAGATTCTACGGATAATTCAGAGACGGTGGTGGAAAAATCTCAGAATTCTGTGCCTACACGTGAGAAACTCGTGGAAAAGCCTGAGAATGCTGGGTCTACAATTGCGAAATTTGTGGAGAAGCCTAAGCATTCTATGGATAGTTCAGAGAAACTGGTGGATGATGTTGCTCAACAATTAAATCCTTTGAACGAATACCCCAAGCCTGAAATTAAGTCAAACAATGAAACGGAATTGGCGTCGGTATCTCAGGTAAGTGTTCCCCAAGTATGGAACAATAAGTCCCGCTATTCCACACCAATGATCAAGGTTCCAGGAACCAGCATTGTGAATTCTGGAAAGGGAGAGGGAACTGCTGACTCAAAACTCCATGGTACTGAAAACAAAAAGGGAGCTTCAGACTCAAAAATCAATGGTACTGAAAACAAAAAGGGAACCTCTGAGTCTAATACCAACGTTTCGGAACCAGAAGTGGAAAATGCACCAGAAGTGGAAAAGGCACCAGAAGTGGAAAATGCACCAGAAGTGGAAAAGTCTGGATCTAAATTGGAATCTTCGGAATCAGAAATTCTGTCTTCCAAAGACACCAAGGTATCGGCTGTGAATGGTACTGAAAACAAAAAGGGAACCTCTGAGTCTAATACCAACGTTTCGGAACCAGAAGTGGAAAAGGCACCAGAAGTAGAAAAGGCACCAGAAGTGGAAAATGCACCAGAAGTGGAAAAGTCTGGATCTAAATTGGAATCTTCGGAATCAGAAATTCTTTCTTCCAAAGACACCAAGGTATCGGCTGTGTCTGACTCTCCCAAAGAAATGGACAAGTCAAGTGTTTCAGTTACTGGATCCTATGCCACCACTACAATCTGCCTTGAGTGTGAATTGGCTTCGCAAACTATGGTGGAGACTACGGTGAGGAAGACATATACCGACTACACCACGTACTTTCCACAAGAAACCACGGAGACTGTCACTGTATACAAGAAAGTGTGTGCTCCATCCACCTCGACTGTTGCGGCTTCTACTACCTTGACTGTTACTAGAAAGTGTATTGTTCCAGAAACTAATACTGTTACAACTGGTAATGCAGGCTCGGGACACTCAAACCAGAAAGTCCACGAACATGCTCACGGTCAGAAAGAATCGTTTGGTGAGAAAGATTTATCTGGACAGAAAGAAGGTTCCAACCCAAGTCAACCAAAAGGTCCTGAGGTCAAGGCTAGTAATGCTAAAGGTGAAGATAAATCTGGACAATCTGGCAACTCAGGAAACTCTAGAAGCTCTAAAAATCCTGGAAATTCTGGAAATTCTGGAGATTCTGGGAATGGAGAAAAAGTTGGATTAACCAAAACTAGCACCAACTCCTTTCCAAAGCCTACAATCTCACCTTTGGTCAATGCAGCTTCCAAGAATACCCTTGGTTCATGTATCATAGGCTTCGCTGGGTTGTTGTTGTTGTTATAGTCATGAAGTTTGACTTGCTATGATACTGATTTATTTTTAATTTTATTTGTTGTTTGTTTTTTTTGATTTCATCTCTTGTAAGTCATTTACCTCCTGTAAGTCATTTACCTTCTGTAAGTCACTTACCTCCTGTCACAGTCTATAATTGTCAACACACGAAGTCAAGGTACTACGTGTTTGGAATTGTGGTATACACTCCCATAATCTGGAATAGTTAACACGTTGAGATTCAACAAGTGTGTTAACTTTGGAACTTCAGTGATCAGCTCTGTTGCTTGCATTCTTACCAGTACACAAATAATGTAGTAGATCCTTTTCTTGTTGTCACAATTGATACTGTTCAAGTCTGAGCGGGATCCTCTCTCTATATATAGTCAGTCCTGGGGACTCCTGCCTCATCCCACTTGGCAATTGTCTTGGAGAATACAAGACCTACTTCCAACGTGGCCTCTCTTCATTTCAACCTATGTTTTAGTATATATTGATATACAGGGATATGTAAGTTGTACCTTACAAGACCAAAGTGCGATATGTGTTGAAGTGAGTGAAGAGTTTTCACCCACCAGTTGTCCTGCACATAATGCTATCACTGGTCTGCATACAACACATCGGCGAAGTACCTTGACTCCGTACACGCTAGGTACTTGTTGACAAGGTTTTTTAGATGTATTTGAAACTATGGTATTACCTATCGAACTTATGTGAGGTCAACTAACCAAATCAGGGTGGACGGTCGAACTATATACTACTAATTATCTCCTGGTGCCATATCAATTATCTTACCATTTAGATTTTTCAATTTTATACCATTCCAGTAGTTTAGAGAAATTTCCATGGTGGGATCTTAGAGTTCTCTTAGAGTTCTCTTAGAGTCCAGTCTCTGGATTCCTCAGTCAAGAACACCAGTTCTTTGGATCTATTTAATCTTTTGAATATTCGGATATCCTCTAAAATACCCCTCTGAATAATTTCTAAAACCCTCTCATTAATTCTATAAATCCTCTGAATAACCTTTTGAATTATCCTTCAAATATCTTTCTTCATCACCCTCCGAATTAGCCTTCTATGATATTTGCCTGGAATGACCCTCGAATCACCCTCGAATCACCTTTTAAATATTCCTCAATTACCCTTCTGAGATCCATCTAAATATTATCTAAGAATCTCATCATATCTTTTGAATCTTTTTTTGATCACTTCTCAAGTCTCCTTTAAAATTCCTCTTAAAATATCTCGAATACCCTTATTTCTTTGGCTTCCTCTGAAATCTTTGAATAACCTGAGATGTATTTTAAAATTTCATTTTCATGATTCTCCTTGAATTATGTCCGAATCTGTCCCTATCTCCTTCCCTTCTCCAGCTCGAGCTCTTTGAACCGCTCTTTAGCCTGCCGGTTGTCGAGAATACGGGCCTCTCTCTCGGCTTTCCAACGATTAGTCAACTCCTCAATGCGGAGCTTCAGCCGAGGCGACGCCGAAAAGTTGGTCTTTTTGCCCAAATTGGCGTTTTCCAACTCCAAATCTTTAATCCGGCTAGCTAGCTCAGACACATAGTTCTGGTCGTACTTCTTCTCGCTTTCCTTGAGGAGAAGCCGGATATGGTCGTTGACAATCACATCAACTGCACGTGCAAAGTACTCCGCCAATGACCGATGTGTATCCTTGGCTTTAACGATGTACTCGTTAGATTTCTTGAGGAGTTGCTCTCCGGTGTAGAGCTGCAACTGGTCGAGTTTCACTCGCAGTTCTTTGAGCGACGTATCGTCCGCAATTTTATTGAATGACTTCATCAATTTTCCGAACTGTGTGACGTCATTGTCGAAAAGTTCGCTGAAATGCAGCGAGACTCGGTTCAACGTGGCCTGGTTGGACTCTTTGCTGCGGAAACTCTGGCCGACGTTTTCGGCTAGCTTCTCCGTCAAATACTCCACCTTTTTCTGTAAACCATCCTTGTCTTTTTGGAGAGACTGTACTTGGTACGAGAGTTTGATCCTCTCTGCCTCCCCGGACTTCTGTGCTTTGGAAGCAGCACTGAGTTCACGCTGCAACTCTTTTGCGGCTGCCAATTGCGATCGCAAATCCTCCACATTTCGGTTCAGCATGTGCAATTGATTTTTGAGAGAGTTGGTTTCATCCTCCGCTCTTTCCTGTGCCTTGCGGTACTCGAGCGATAATCGGTCATACTCGTTCTGTAGCTTCTCAAGCTCTCCTTGGATATACAGCGTTTTGAAAGAATCGCCGAAATCGGAAACTGACGCCGAACGGCTCATGCTCTTGAATTCATTGACTTCCTGTTGAAGCCGGTTGATGACTGCTTGATACTCTTCAAGTTTCTTATCGACGTTTCTCTCGAGCGAGGAAAAATGCGCTTTAGGGGGTGACTCCAAGCTTTGTCTGTTCTTGAGCTCCTCCAACTCCAGCCTCAAACGCTCATTCTCTTCCTGTAACTGTTGTTTCATAAGATCATTTTCGTCCTTCATGGCAAAAACGCCCAGAGTATAGCCTTGACCAGATGTATTTCCTCTTTCAAATTCCCCAAACAGTTGCCTAGAAGAGTTTTCATGCCGCATCTTGATTGGTGTATCTGAAAGATGAGAAAGGAATGAATTTCTCAGAGATGCTGGCACTGGAGTGAATGAATTTTTTGGAGATGTTGACGGAAACGAGCTTTTCAGAGATATTGGCATTGAAGTTTGGTGCGCCTGTTGATCCATCTTTTCCCGAAGAATATCCAAGGCCTCGCTAAAGTACTCCTCTGGAGAACTAGTATCGGCGAGGGTATCTGTTTGGATCCCAAGTCCGTCCAAAACTTTGGAGAATTGAGATACACAACGAGATATGGTTTGTGCTAATGCAGAGGCTTTCTGGTCGGAATCTCGCCACTTGTTCTGGTAGTCTTCAAGACTACAGTATAAATCTTCGACCAAGGATGACATTTCCACGAGGTTTTTGGCGCCTTCAGAGGCGGCCAGAGTCTTCATTTCACTGCTGTTGAGGTCGTCCAAATTCGAAAACGTCGATAAGTTGCCCGCGTCTATGGCCTTATTATCAATCAAGTCCTGGAGAAACTTCTCGTAGAGCTTAAGTTGGATTTTGCAGTTGGTGAGTTGTTTTGTAAGATCGTCGACTTTGGCTCCCGATGCCACGCCTGTAGCCAGACCTTCTTGCGAGATGTTTCTGTTGTAGAGAAACGGTTTGGGGCCTGTGGCACCAGAAGGCGTTTTTTTTGCCCGGAAATCGGTCCACGGGGATTGTCCGGGTCTGCCGTTAACTTGGTACTGGTCCGGGCTGATGTCAAGGTCAAATTGGCTGCGAGTATCGTTAACCACCGATGAATGACTGAACTCAAGATCGTCAATAGAGGTGCACGAGCCTTTTGCAGAGTCAAGAGCTTCCCGTTTGGTCTTGTTTTCGCTCGGGGGTGTATGGGGCATCAATGCCGAACCGGCAGCACTGGGCCCAGAAAAATCCTGGCTGCTATTTCTGGGAGGGGGGACGGCGTCTTTATATAGTGCTGCAGGGTTTGCGCGTGTTTCAGGTGTGTGAGAGGCTCTAGGCCGAGGTGCCTTTGCAGCCAAGTTTGCAGTTGCGGGGGTATATAAAGAGCCCAGGGGATCCTCAGGCTCGCTTTTTTCTAGCACCTCTTTTTCTTCTTCATTTTCTGTCTCTACTTTTTTTCCCCCGTCTTCTTCTTCCCCTTCTTCTTTTTCTTTACCCCCTTTTTTTGCTTCTTCCCCCTCCGTGTGAGTTGAAGCACGTGTTTCAGATGTTTTAGATGTTTTAGATGCGTTAGGGTGTGTTTCAGGGTGTGTTTCAGGGTATGGATCTGAAACATTGGGGATTCTAATATCCTCAACACTGGAAATATCAGAGTACTCCATTGAAACTATATCGGAAACTGTTTTCACTTCTGGCACGTGATCTATCACTGGGGCTTCCAAAATATCCAGGGTATCCAAGGCTGCCAAATTGTTCAGGGCAGAATTAGATAAGAACCGTGAATGTTCTGAATTTGAATGTTCTGAATTTGAATGTTCTGAATTTGAATGGCGCGAATTATGGTCTAAACTACTTGGGTCTGGAATTTGATCTGGAGTTTCTATAATGTCAGAGGAGTTATTGGTTCCCGAATGTTCACTTGGAGTTTCGCCCCGAGCCGGCTCGTGGGCAGGACTAGAAGTTGTATCAGCATAGTCAAGAGGATTATTTTGGTCTGGGTTGCTAATGAACAGACTAGAATCGGCGGTTTGGTTGGCAGAGGCGAATGAGGTGGAGAAAAAGCCCGTAGTTATGGGTCTAGGGTTTGGCGACTGGCTATTCGCCCTCATCAGCCCTAGTGGTTGTTGCAGAGACCGATTGAGGGAGAGAATCAGCCGTTTTGGGGATATGTGGGTTGGGTGCAGGAATGAGGGGTCCGGACTATTATTCCCGGGAGGAGAATCAGCATTTTTCATGGTATCAGGAATCGGGTTGGGCATGGGTCAGTTGTGCAAATGGAATGTTTTGGTTACGTTTCGTTTCGTTTCGTTCTTGCATGTGCGCATGCAGGAAGATGAGTTGGAAACTGCTGCAAGATTGACGGATCTGCAGGAATACAAAAGGGAAAAAGGGGAAATAAAAAAAGGGAATACAACAAACGAAATAAAAGGAGGGAGTTATAAGGACATATGATTAGAGATGAGTATAAGGAATTGAAGAATGGTGGTGAGAATATAGGGTTCACTACAATACACGGACGGCTGAAGTCTACACCGCGTTGGTCATGTGACACCTAGCATCATGTGACACTAGCATCATGTGACCATGATTCTTGGGTGAATCCTTTCTTGGGTGAATCTTTTCTTGTGTGAATTATGACTATTCACGGCCATTACGCTCACGTGGCCATCTCGGTATCCTCGTCATCGTCGTCTTCTTCCTCCTCCTGAGCCAGCTTGATGGCCTCTTGCAAAAGTGGTTCAGGAACGAACTCGTGCTTTCCACCGGTTTCCTCCAAGGAGCACCACGTGATCTCCAACTCATAATCCTTATCCTTGTTATCTTCGTGGGCCTGGTGGATGATTCTGGCGGCGTGTTTCACGGCCTCTCTAATAGTCAACTCCTCGAAGTTCAACTTCTCCAATTCAGACTTGGCCGTCTGGCGGCCTTTACCTGCAGCCACACCGGAGTAGCCCCAGAAAGCACCACTGGGCTCGATCATATACAAATGAGGTCCGTTTTCATCCACACCACCAATGATGGAGGCAATTCCAAACGGACGTACCGAATTGTAACAGGTATAGTTCTGGACATAGATGCCCAAACGGTCCATCAAAAGTGGAACACTGATGGCGCTCTTATATATGTTGGCATATGTCTGAGCCTCATCACGGCCACGGTTGACCAAGTGGCGTCCATCGGGCAACAATCCCGAGTATGCCACACCTACGTGTCTATCGATGGTTTGGATGCGCTTGTTTTTGCCGGGAACCAACAACTTGGAATTTATGATTTTCTCCACGGCGAGGACAATGCCATCTTTGGTCTTGATGCCGAGCGAAGTCCCGCCATTTTCGACTGCTTTTGAAGCATACTCCACCTGGAAGTTTCTTCCATCTAGAGGTTAGTAAGGTGTTGGAGATCAGAAAATGATCAAAAAAATGATCAGAAATTAACCAAGCCAGGAATTCAGATGATCAAATCAGGAATTCAGATTATCAAATCAGGAATTCAGATTATCAGGAAGATGACCAAGTCAAAAGATAATGATCAAGTCGAAAAGGCTAGACCACAATGCCAATGAATTGGATAGTGGAGGGTGTCAATGATTGAGGATGATTATATGGAGGTTGAGATCTGAATCAATTGTTACATACCGGGCGAGAAAACACTATTGGATAAATCATAACCTGTACCTATGGACGTCTAATAAAGTTAGTAAGGGATACGCAGGGTGGTGGCGGGGGAACATACCATATTGTTGATGGAGTAAGTTTTAATCGCCACTATCAAGTTGGCGAGTGTGCGAGTCACGTGCTAAGTCATGTGCGAGTCACGTGCACTGTCATATCCGGATCATTTGAGTGAGATCACGTGCAAGATCACGTGCAAGATCACGTGCAAGAATACATTAGGGCGCAGCCAAAGCTACCTGAGTATACTTACGCGTTGAAGTCATACGATATGTGGGAATTCCAATGGCCCTGGATGGGCATTCTCGTATGTTGTCATAGGGCCGGCACATAAGACTGTGTTTTCATTCTTCACTACTAACTCCAGATTCCCTGCATACTCATAGCATCCATAGGCTATGGGTCACATCTCTTAGTGTTCAGGTACCATATGGACCTACAGTCACAGGTGGCGTATGAAATTCTTATCTGTTTCATATGGCTTCTATATTTCTTGGCTATAGTCACGCCGCCAGGATCTCCGGTGGCCAAAAAGCCCATCAATTCGGGAAATTCCAGGGGAAGTGGTGAAAAAACCGGTGATTCTAGTACAACTGGAGTTTCTGGTGACTCTAGGGAGTTAAAAACTGGGGATTCCAAAAAATCAGGAGCTTCTGGTGACTCTGGAGAGTCAAAAACTGGGGATTCCACCAAAACTGGCATTTCTGGTGACTCTGAGGAGTCAAAAACTGGTGATTCTAGAGAAAATGGTGATTCTACAGAAACTGGCGATTCTACAGAAAGTAAAACTTCTGTTTTGTGGGAAAGATGGTGTAATAAATGCAAAGTCTACAAACCTGAACGTGCACACCATTGTCGAAAATGTGGAGTGTGTATTCTTGGTATGGACCATCATTGTCCGTGGCTAAATAATTGTGTGGGACATGGAAACACCCCTCACTTTATGAGGTTTTTGGTGTTTACTCAAGCAGCGCTCGGGCTAACTATTTGGCAACTTCTGCGCCGATTGGCAGTGTATTATGAGCAAATGCACATGCCTGCGTATTTGATAAGACGGCTGGAGTTATGTGCAGTGCTCATCTTATGGCCCACAGCTACTTTTGTCATTTTGGCACTTTTTGTTCTTTTCATCCGGTGTCTACTTCATTTGGTTTCGGGGAAAACACAAATTGAGGTCTGGGAATATGAGCGTATAGCTTCACAGTTCCATACCGAACGGCTCTGGTTGCGTATCAGAGAGAATTACCGTGTTTTTCACGGCAAAGAGTTGGGGCGCTTGGTTTCATGGAATAAGCCAATGAAGGGTATGGAGTTTGGAGAAAATGAGAGTGAATTTGAAGAAACGGATTTGTTAAATGGTGGAAGTGAGAAAGAGTCATTAGATGGAAAAGATGGATCACTTGGTGGAAATGAGAATAAATCATTGGATGGGAAGGTTGGAAGTTATGAGGAAGTGGTTCCCCTGGACTTTACTCCGGATGATTTGGTGTTTCCCTACGATATGGGTATGTACCAGAACCTCGTCAATGCTCTTGGGCCTGTATACACGTGGTTTCTACCATGGGGCCGGGCTAAAGGTAATGGGCACGAATTTTCCAAAAATGACGATGATGATCAATTGAATTTGCCCTGGCCTCCCGATGGGGGAAACGTGGACTTTGCTCCTAGAGTCTATACCGATGATGAGTTACGACAGATGAAGGATGTGCGGCTCATACGGAAGCATTTGGACCCCAAGAGCCAATTGTCCCGTGTGGAATGGACCAACGATATGGGCGAGGGTCTAGCTGACTATGGTGTTGATGTGGAAGCCGAGGGGGATTCAGATGGGGAGAGAAATGGTGGAGTGGATAGTGATGGAGAGTTGGGGTTAAAGATGGACTAGAGATTAATGAGTCAATTCTTCGAGTCAGTGAATTGAGCCAATGAGTGTATTGTTTGAGTCAATAAGTCAATTGTTTGAGTCAATAAGTCAATTGTTTGAGTCAATGAGTCAATTGTTTGAATCACTGAATTGACATAATCAATGGAACTTATTGCTTTGATGTGAGGAGTTAAGAGAGTCTCTAGGTTGACAAAGGCAGAGGTTCTAATGGATGGAGGTATCATTTGGCACTTGCTTAAGGGTCTCCACAACTTCAAAAACTTCTAGTTGGCTTTGTTTTTGAAACCAACACATTTTGGAGACTTTTGGAGAAGTTTTTAGTGGTCATCAGTGAAGAAATGTTTCCTACCATTTCACTTATTGTCATCCTCATCATCATCATCATCATCATCATCATCATCATTTGAAAGCACAACCACTAAGCCGTGTTACTCATTTGAAATGAAATGATGGATTTGGAGTTACAGTTGTTCCATTGGTGTTTGGAAGATATGGACACTTTTATTCCATATTTTGGCTATGAACAAGTCTCAAGACAAAGAGATTTGAAAGGGCTACCACTGTTGTTTTTGCTACAGATACTGACTATAACCATCTACTATATTGTTTGGCAGTCCAGTCCAGTCCAGTCCAGTCCAGTCCAGTCCAGTCCAGTCCAGTCCAGTCCAGTCCAGTCCAGTCCAGTCCAGTCCAGTCCAGTCCAGTCCAGTCCAGTCCAGTCCAGTCCAGTCCAGTCCAGTCCAGTCCAGTCCAGTCCAGTCCAGTCCAGTCCAGTCCAGTCCAGTCCAGTCCAGTCCAGTCCAGTCCAGTCCAGTCCAGTCCAGTCCAGTCCAGTCCAGTCCAGTCCAGTCCAGTCCAGTCCAGTCCAGTCCAGTCCAGTCCAGTCCAGTCCAGTCCAGTCCAGTCCAGTCCAGTCCAGTCCAGTCCAGTCCAGTCCAGTCCAGTCCAGTCCAGTCCAGTCCAGTCCAGTCCAGTCCAGTCCAGTCCAGTCCAGTCCAGTCCAGTCCAGTCCAGTCCAGTCCAGTCCAGTCCAGTCCAGTCCAGTCCAGTCCAGTCCAGTCCAGTCCAGTCCAGTCCAGTCCAGTCCAGTCCAGTCCAGTCCAGTCCAGTCCAGTCCAGTCCAGTCCAGTCCAGTCCAGTCCAGTCCAGTCCAGTCCAGTCCAGTCCAGTCCAGTCCAGTCCAGTCCAGTCCAGTCCAGTCCAGTCCAGTCCAGTCCAGTCCAGTCCAGTCCAGTCCAGTCCAGTCCAGTCCAGTCCAGTCCAGTCCAGTCCAGTCCAGTCCAGCCCAGTCCAGTCCATTCCAGTCCAGATGTTCCCAATGACTAATTCCTGAATTCTATTGTCATTAGACCAAAAGTCAACCAACTTTCTAATTCTAGCTAGAATTTCAGGGTTTGGCTCATTGATTATACCCATTGTGATACTACTTAAGACTGTGACTGTCATGTTCTTTAGTAGATTTATGCTTAATGTATACTATATTCGTTGATGTTCCTTCAGGAAAAGAAGTCTGCCATATTTAAATACTCCTCAATCCATAATACAGTCTTTTTGAATACTATTCAAACCAGTGCGGCAATATGTTTCAAACCAGACTAGCCAAATTAAGCATACCAATAATTCAAAAAAAAAAAAAAAGAAAAAAAAAAGTCTCGTACTTACGGCTTGAAAATTGATAAGGATCAAGGATATGAAATAACCTGTTTATGTGACATCTTTATTAAGTACTTATATATACAAAAAACAGTAATTTGTCGAACTATTGTGTTGTAACATTTTGCTAGTGTGGTTTGAATTGTGTTGCTGCACTGATTTGAATAGTTTTAAAAAACACTGTAACGGTGAACCAACCCGGAGTTTAGGTTCCCGGAGTTTAAATCCCCAGGGTGTAACTGGGCACATGAGCTCAATTCCTATATGGGTAAAGTACTATTCAAAGAGAACTAACAATTACTATGTAATCCTATATTACTACTCTAATACTACAATACTACTCTAATACCACTTTAATAATTTGATACTACAATACTACTCTAATACTACTAATACTACAATACTACTAATACTACAATACTACTAATACTACAATACTACTAATACTACAATACTACTAATACTACAATACTACTAATACTACAATACTACAATACTACAATACTACTAATACTACAATACTACTAATACTACAATACTACAATACTACTAATACTTATGTTTGGTTTAGGGTGCACTTTATCCAACGCTTTTTAATTGTTACACTGAGTGGTCTACTGAGTACTAGTCAACTATGAATACTAATGCCTAGTATGAAAACTAATCCCAAGTATGAATACTATAAATCTAATATGAATACCATAAATCTAATATGAATACTATAAATCTAATATGAATATGTTAGATTCTTGAATACGTCCAATACTGGGAGTTATGTTCATTCGTTGATGGATTCCCAATAAGTTGGAATCCGAGTAATTGTGTAGCATACCAGTGAATACCGGGAACATGAGGCAGGGCAGTTAAACGCCATGTCACGAGGTAAGGTGAATCAATGAGGCCAAGTTACGGGTTAAGGTGCCTTGGATGAGTCACTGGTATTCGTAGGCTCTAAAGATACCTCTATGGGTAGTGTGTCTACCCATGGTCGGTCTAACAGAATACTATTAATCTAATATGAATACTATAAATCTTATTATGTTCTTTATAACGTGCTTTGTCCTAAACTCTTCTATTCGTTGATGGCTCCTCAACGTTAATGGTTCCTCAAAGAGAGGAACCGGAGTGGCTTATATATCTTTGAGAGAAACATTGCACCGAAAAACTCTCCGCCAGAACAATGGTAAGGATTGTTCTGGAATATTCGAAAGAGGCCATCTATGCACGAAGTGCTCTGATAGCCAAACGCAGTATCACCACTGTAACAATCGGACTGAGAGGCTTCATAATACCTTCATAGGCAGGGCCCTTCCTATGGTGGATCTAACAGTAGTAGTAGTATAGTAGTATAAGTACATTGTTTTTCAAAATTATCCAAACCAGCTTTCAGATTTAAGATTTCAGTAATATTGAATTCTAATAAAAGTTGGTGTGAAACATTACGCCATTTGGTTTCAAAGACTGGGGAAGGCGTACGAAATTTTTTGAATTATTGGTGTGTTTATTTTTACTAGTTCTGGTTCCAAACATTTTGATGCCATGGTTTGAATAGCGCGTCCCCTATAAATTTTATCTCAACAAATATACTTTTTCCAAAGATTCTTTAAAGCCTGAAAGGCCCGAAGACTAGGATGACCTAGTTTAGCATGCTGCCACTCCCTCGATTCTAAAGACGGGGCGGGGCGACTAGGATCAACAGGAGGATCCAGGGAGACCAGCAGGATATACATAGTAGAACATGGAGACTTGGTCTTATGAGCAAGTAGCCATAACTGATTATCTCTAAAATCCGTCGAGACCTTAATAAGGGAGTCTGACGAAGAGCCAGTGGAGCCGTAACAGACATAAGGTTCACTAACTCTAAGACCGGGGGAAGACGACGGGAAACTTACCAGAAGTTCGGATAAGTCAATTCCGGCAAGAACATTGCAGAACGTCTGCGGAACATAGTACACCTTAGGAAGATGAATACTAGCAGTTGGTGTAATTTGGAAAGTATGTTCACCATAGCCCTCACTACCCATAGACAGAAAATTGGCCACAGCAAAGGATGAAGACGTGTCTGAAACAAAATTGGACCAAAGATTGACATCATTCACAAGGTGAACGGATCTGCCAGTATCCAAAAGAAAACGATAAAACATGGAAGAATCGTGAGTGGAAAAAACAGATGGGGACAACGAAGAAGCCTCATTAATGTGAAACAAGGTGTTCACGGACTCACCGTAGGAAAAAAGGAGGAGCGGTGGACGACAGGGAAGATACCGAATTGGGTTGAAAAAAAATTCATTCACTGACTCATCGGAGGTAAATTTATAGGTAGACTTATCATCTGAAGGACGTTTCTGTCCAGAATATTTGCCCAGTGATTCTTTATTGAGTGAGCCTCCCTTGCAACCAAGGCGAGAATCCTGTCTCTTGAAGGGAGACGACTTAGAGCGGTTGTTGTTCAGTGAAAAGGAACCTTGTTTGGACGACGAACCTTGTTTGGACGACGAACCTTGTTCGGACGACGAAACCACGAGAGGACCCCTGATCCTTCATCATCAGAGGAAGCCGATATTTTGGACCGAGCATCAGATGGATCCGATTGTTTAGACCTAGGGTCATTTAACGCGTTAGACTGCTTGAACCACTTGAAGAAATTGGGCAATTTCCACTTCAACACGACCAATAGCACGAGCAAAGTTACTAAATTTGCGGTAGAATTCCAGTGTCAAAGTTGCAACCACGAACGGAGCTAAAATGGATGAGATAACACCACAAATCTGGAGACGAGTGTTGCCATAGGCCACCATAAATTTGACCAATGGTATAACAGCACCCAGATTGGCACGAAAGTAATAATCACGGTAGGCAGGACCATAGGAGAAGGCCTCGCCCGTCACTTCCGCCAGGATCAAGTCAGGGATGACTTCAGTATCCATAACGTGCTTCGAGATTTTTTAATCACCATGTGCGGCGGCAGAGGGATAACAAAGGTAAACTAACTTGGAGAACTGACGATCCAATCGTCTTTGGATCATAAGGTTTTCTTCAGGAGAACCCGAGAAGTATTCACGAAACCCCTCAGGGGTTAGGCTGACAGTAGGCAGCATGGATCTCAGACAACAGAGGGAAATACGATACCATTAAGTAGTAGAGCTCTGGAGTCCGCATTCCATTATGGTAGCCAAGTTCAACGGGAAGTATCTTTTTGTAATCTTTCAAACTCATAACCTGTATTAGTATTAGTAGTAGTAGTAGTATAGTAGTAGTAGTAGTATAGTAGTAGTAGTAGTATAGTAGTAGTAGTAGTATAGTAGTAGTAGTAGTAGTATAGTAGTAGTAGTAGTATAGTAGTAGTAGTAGTATAGTAGTAGTAGTAGTAGTACTAGTAGAGTAGTACTAGTAGAGTAGTACTAGTAGAGTAGTAGTAGTACTAGTAGAGTAGTACTAGTAGTAGTAGTAGTATAGTAGTAGTAGTAGTAGTACTAGTAGAGTAGTACTAGTAGAGTAGTACTAGTAGAGTAGTAGTGTTGACTATAACTGACAGTGACTGACAGACTATAAACACAAGTACTAATATGACTAATAAATGACTAACTACAACTATGAAGAACTATACATATATGTATAAGTATAAGTATAAGTAATATACTACTGACTGATACTAGCTACATGACTGCTCATGACCAATCACAGCACACCACACCACACCATGAGCACTCCCATGAAATTACCAAAAAAAAAATTTGAATTGATTTTAACCTAGTAAAAGCTTATACTTCAAAATGTTTTTTTTTTTTTTTTTGTTTCAAATCATCAAATAGGAATTGATAAAAAGGGGCGGTGAATCTGGTTATTGGAGGCATCTTGGTATACCTCAGGCAGTTAATATTTGATTAAAGATCTAAACAATAAAATGGGGGCCAATTAATGGGGGCCAATGGGGAATTGGCCCCCATTTTATATTTGGGGAATCTTCCTTCACCAGAACAGCGACCATTGTTCTCTATGAAAACCTAATGGGTGCTATTTCAAAACATAGTGCTGGAAGCGCGCTCATTGATTGATGTTTTTCAACATTGGCTTGTACGGCAGATAATAGCATATCGGAAACCCCTCCATATCAGTTCCTCAAAAACAAAAAAAAAAAACAGTTCCATTGATAGATCACAAAATGAGCATACAGTCTTTTTGGATACTATTCAAACCAGCGCGGCAATATGTTTCATACCAGACTAGCAAAATTAAGCAGACCAATAATTAAAAGAAGTCTCGTACTTACGACTTAAAAATTGTTAGGGAACAAGGATTTGAAATAAGAAATAAACGTGTCTGTTTATGTGAAAGCTTTATTAACTATTAAAAGCAGTAATTTGCCGAACTATTGGCTTGTTTAATATTGCTATTGTGGTCTGAATCGTTCTGTCGCGCTGGTCTGAATCGTTTCGAATAACACTGTACCGGATTTCGCAGCCATTGTGCCAAACTGCGAACCATACATAAATGTAAAGCCTTTTGAGTTCCTCCCTTTTCTCATTTCCTACCACCACTTTCTCCACAAAGAAAAAAAAGGACCCCTAAAAACAGACCCCCTAAAAACAGACCCCCTAAAAACAGAAGTTTTTAAAAAAAAAACAAAAAAGAAAATCACTCTCTATAATGGAACATCTCTTTTTTCTCTTCTTACTCCTTCTTGTAATTGGAAGTTTTGGATTTGGGACGGCAATCTCACTTCTCATCAATCCAAAAGGCTCAAGTTCATCCTCCAAGAAAAACCTAGAAAAAGATATTTGGGAAATCGAGAGACAAAGGCAAGAAAAGAGAATCAAGATGAGGCAGAAGGGAGACTTCTTAAGGCCAACTATGAAACAGACTCGTGGACCACGGGCACAAACATTTCATGGATGTTTGCAAACTCCCCGATACTATGGTCCACACCGAACCAGGAAAACCTAAATAGAAATACTTTCATTATAGGATTGCACCCAGGAGTTTCTATATATGAAACATGAACCTTGGAGCAGAAAACTCGCCACAAGACCCCACAACAGTCTCCACAACACACTCCACAACACACTCCACAACACACTCCACAAAACTCGCCCCAATACTTTCCACAAAACTCGCCACAACAGTCGCTCTCTTCCAGAAGATCAATAAATAGCTCAGTAATAAAAAAAAAAATTAAAGATGCGACCCTGTAAAAGATGTAGTTCTCCCATTGCTATTATAGTTATTGTTGGGGTAAGGTGGGGCCTCATAGAGTAAAGAACGCTCTGGATATGGGTCATGGTGAATAACCACAAGATAGTTAACTTTATTGAAGAACCGTTTAGATGTGGTTCCATGTAATGTCAATAATCATACTCAACATATACCAATAGTGGTCCCAGTAGTTGTATTGAAGTCATACTAAAGTCATACTAAAGTCATACTAAAGTCATACTAAAGTCATACTAAAGTCATACTAAAGTCATATTCATGTCTATTCAAGTCATATTCAAGTCATATTCAAGTCATATTCAAGTCATACTCTAGTCATATTCATGCCATAGTCATGCCATAGTCAGGTCATACTCAATAGTGGTCTCAATAGTGGTCTCAATAGTGGTCTCAATAGTTGTACTTAATAATCATAGTCAATTCATAGTCAATTCATACTCTACTCATACTCATGCCATCTTCAAGTCATCTTCAAGTCATCTTCAAGTCATCTTCAAGTCATCTTCAAGTCATCTTCAAGTCATCTTCAAGTCATCTTCAAGTCATCTTCAAGTCATCTTCAAGTCATCTTCAAGTCATCTTCAAGTCATCTTCAAGTCATCTTCAAGTCATCTTCAAGTCATCTTCAAGTCATCTTCAAGTCATCTTCAAGTCATCTTCAAGTCATCTTCAAGTCATCTTCAAGTCATCTTCAAGTCATCTTCAAGTCATCTTCAAGTCATCTTCAAGTCATCTTCAAGTCATCTTCAAGTCATCTTCAAGTCATCTTCAAGTCATCTTCAAGTCATCTTCAAGTCATCTTCAAGTCATCTTCAAGTCATCTTCAAGTCATCTTCAAGTCATCTTCAAGTCATCTTCAAGTCATCTTCAAGTCATCTTCAAGTCATCTTCAAGTCATCTTCAAGTCATCTTCAAGTCATCTTCAAGTCATCTTCAAGTCATCTTCAAGTCATCTTCAAGTCATCTTCAAGTCATCTTCAAGTCATCTTCAAGTCATCTTCAAGTCATCTTCAAGTCATCTTCAAGTCATCTTCAAGTCATCTTCAAGTCATCTTCAAGTCATCTTCAAGTCATCTTCAAGTCATCTTCAAGTCATCTTCAAGTCATCTTCAAGTCATCTTCAAGTCATCTTCAAGTCATCTTCAAGTCATCTTCAAGTCATCTTCAAGTCATCTTCAAGTCATCTTCAAGTCATCTTCAAGTCATCTTCAAGTCATCTTCAAGTCATCTTCAAGTCATCTTCAAGTCATAGTCAAGTCACACTCAATAAGCTCCTTTGTTCATATCAGAATACCACTGTATATCTTTTCTCAACATACTATTCTTGAACATCTTGTCAGGGACCAGATCCTCTATATTAGTATTGTCTGCCCACACTTGTATTGTGCAATTCTGTCAATTCCCTCATGAGATTCCTCAAGTTCAATACCATGGTCATCACCACCAGCTATATAGTGTGTGGACTGTACCCTACTATACTATACCCTACTATACTATACTATACTATACCCTACTATACTATACTATACTATACTATACCCTACTATACTATACTATACC